>CM042075.1:53709912-53884912 GCA_023509865.1 Trypoxylus dichotomus
GACGACCACCGAGAACCCTTCGACGACCGTCGCCGCGACACAAGGTACCACAACCACCGAACAAATCCCACTACCACCCTATCCTCACGTTCCAGAAACACCGAAGACCACATACGGTACCCGACCGCCCACCGGGACGAGACCGCGCGAACGGATCAACTCGGAGACGTCGGAGATCATCGCCCTGGTCATCGGAATCATCGCCGGCGCACTGATAGCCGTCATCCTCATCATCCTAGTGATATTAAAGTTTAAGTCGAGAAGTGATAGATCGTACAAGGTGGATGACGGTAAAGGTTACCAGCAGGGACCGAATACGGCGTTGCTAGGCAACGCGAGCGCCACCAACGGGCAAACGCAGTACCAGATGAACGGTTCGCTACGGAATGGTAGCGAGAAGAACGGTCAAATGCAGAAGAAGAAGCGCGAAAACAAAGATATTAAAGAGTGGTATGTATAAAATGATGTACGTGCGTATTTAAGAAGATATAGAAGAGATAAATAAGAAAATTTAAGTAATAAGAAAAACCGTGAATGTTCTGTGACTCCGAGCCATACTAAAAATGATGTGTGCGGATTCCTAAATGACTTGATCTAAGAGGAAAACTCGGTGTGTAGGAAAGTTATCGAATCGAGAGTATGTTGAATAAACGGGATGTTCGCTAAACCTGTTGCGAAAATTTGGATGGAATAAGATAATATCTTTTTATCACGTTTGCACGACAAGAATACCGCCATATTTTGTCAGCGTCAAAATTAATAGATAGATGTAATTTGTAAAACCTTTCGCGGTAACAAAAATTGTAAGTTGGAATAATGGGCACTTTTTATTGAGGTAATGATTTGATTATCGTCCGTTAGATGGCGCTATGTTCGCATTGGAATACCGGTGGTAAATTCAAATCGAATGATTCGAATCTGAAGTCGTACGTACAGTCCCTGTCCAATTTTATCCGGAACTGTTTATAGACATCGTCACAACTATATAAGTAATATTTTGTAATGCCTCCTTTGGATTTTATAATTGCTCATATTCTTTTTAGCATACTGTCTATGCAAGCGTTAATGATATGTCTACTTGTAGCGTCATTTTGCCACACATCCTCAATATTTCTTACTATTTGCTCTTTTGTTGTGTTTCTTCTCGAATACACGTGTGACTTTAGAAGACTCCACACGTTCTCAATTGCACTGAGGTAGGGGAATTTTCCGACCAAGGTAATAACACTGGCAGAGTGTGCGTTTCTAGAGCCGTCTTTAGCAAAAGCGGGGCCTGGTGCAAAATAGTTTTGCGGGGCCTTTATGTAAATGTTTAGAGACAAATAAATCCAATATAAACCATTGACAAGAGAAGGTTTCAACTAATTCATTTTTAGTCCGTATTATCATATTCTAAGAACATTTTATTGTGAAAAGGCCCCTCACCGCGGGGCATTCGTAGGCGTGGGACCTGGAGCAGCCGCTCCACCCTAAGGACGGCCCTATGCGTTTCCAAAAAACTTTGCATGAATTTGGCCATGTGACATGGTGCCTTATCGTCCATGAATGTGCAAGGGCCTTCATTCAGATCTATGGCATCAAGACATCCTCCAATAGATGCTTATATTGGTGTTGATTCATGATGCCTTGGTAAAAATACAGTGGTTCAGGACCTTCGACTGAGATACAGGACCATACCATAATTGACGAAGGGTGTTTCGCTGTTTCGTTTTGGAAGTACACAGAAGCTTAAATTAATAAGGTGGTCCTAATAAAATGAACAGGGACTGTAATTCTTTAAAAAAAAAGGCAAATTACCTCAAAAAAATCCCGATGGTAATTTTTACAATTTTTGCGTTACCGGACTTGGGATTTATCCAGATTCAGATAACGTCCTTAGCGAACACCCGGTATAATCGCAACAGCGAGAATGATTAACTAAAAATTTAAAGGAAATCGAGTGATATCTTGTTCTTTAATAATTCATAAATAATTCTATAAAAAGCGGAAGAACGATATACTAATAAATAAATAAATAAATAAACAAACTGTACAAAAGAAATTAACTGGATATATGTTTAAGGGAAAACAATTAAATGTAAATCTTATATCTTAATTAAGTTTTGCTCATACACAGAGAGATTATTATTATACATTTAAATAATAAAGCGAAATTATATGAAACAGATTTATTGTTTATACATTACACAATCTATTGTTTGTTATTGTGAGGCGATATAAGTGATAGGCATTTGATGTGTTAGAACATCCTATTATTAATTCATTGATGGCGCTTGTAATATTTGTTAGAAAGAAATAGAGAATGCTATTGAAGCTTTTAAATTAAAAACGTTAAATATCAATTAAACATATCTACTAAAATTGCATTCAAACATCAATAAGATCTTGATGCTAACGAAACTGTTCCTGTAAATCCTATCGAACGTATAATAGTTAATCCGTATACATATAGGGTGTTTCAAAAGTTCTATTCCAAACTTTAATGTTCGACTTGGCAAAAAAATTGATAATAAATTCGTGCATCAGTTTCATTATCTAATTACAAAAGTTTTTTTTGAGTAAATACAACTATATCCTCTACACTAAAAAGTGTTCCAATCGATATTCTAGTTTGCCATTAACATAAGCAATGTGTGTTATGTTGCGGTTAAATGCGGTTAAAGTGCGGATAAAAAAAACACGTTAAATTCGGAAGAAGGATAAAAAATGCTTTAACCAAAGTATGCTCCATCGTTTTTTATCCATTTTTCTCATCTTTCGGGTAATTTATGAATACCATGTCAGTAAAAATCTTCCCCTTTTGCTGCGAACCATTCATCGAGCAATTTTTTCACATTCACACGAACCAAGGTGCTGACCCATCGATGCAAACAAATGGTAATCTGAAGGAACCGAGTTTGGTGAGCAAGCCGCATGGGGTAAAACTTCCCAGATTGCTTCACGAACCGATTTTTATGGAGGATTGTCCTGTAGAAAAATGACTTTGCGTTGCCTCTTTCCACACCTACGTATTTTTTGGCGGGTTTCCACCTTCCTTGTCTGCAGCATCGAAGTCACCAGTTTTGAAACTCCAAAACCATCGTTCATACGTATCTTGCGATCGAGCATGCTCACCGTAAGCTTCTTCAAATGAAAACAAAAAAATTAAGGCTGTCTGCGAATACTCTTTGTTTATTGAATACAACACTATGCATACACTTTTCCAATTTATCACTCGTCCTAACACTTGTTGATGTCACAACAAAATAGCGCAACGTTAAATCTTTATAGCACAAACTGCATTGGTACACTATCTGTTGTCTGAAATCCGTATTTCATACTTGTACACTTGGTATTCTTACAGAAAAGCTAAAATCAGTAGCCAAGCAGTATTTGATTGAACATGGGTTTTGAGACCGTATGTTTTCGAGCACACTGTATACCTTGTTCGTTCAATCTCTGCTTAATACATCACGAAGTAGAAATTTTCTAGATTCCATTGCACATCATTACTGCATCATAAGCATTTAAATCTATTGCCATGTCATTAAAATTAATAAAATGAGGTTTCAGATTATGTATCGATATAACTTTAGAAAACCGGCTAACCATTTTTAAATGTCGTGGACAATTTAAGTAGGTAGTTCTGGCACTGTTTTTTTTAGAGCAATACGTTCGAATATGCTGTCTACTGCCTGAATTACCAACTTAAAATGTCCGCGGGAACTTTCTCCTAGTATAACTTATCAAAATTACATAATAATCATACAGAGCACCAATGTAATGTTCGAAATTAACCTTTATCTTCGAAATCTAGTAACGTTTAGTCACAGGGGAGCGACAAATTTGTCGGCTTCTTTGATGTTTGTGTGGTCTTATTTTTTTAACCTTCAAAATCAAGTGAAGTTAGTTAGATGTCATATTGAAAATAACGGAATGGCAGGAAATTCAAACGACAAAATTGTAATTGTAATTTATTCTGTTAATTTGTAAGCAACACGCTTGAAAAAAGGCTTTGTAAAGTAAATAATAGAACTGTGTTTTTATTCTGTGGTTTAGTCCTATCTGCCGCATATGAGCAATACTTCGAAGCCTGGATGACACAGTCTATACTTGGATATATAGGCACTTAAATACCGTACATGTTGGACGAACAAATTACGACAGGGAATAAAACTATTTCGAACTTTTTTCTTAATTTTATCAAATATTATAAAATTTTTAAAGCTACATATAGTGTATTACAATATATTATTTCTTTTTTTACGTTCGCTATAAAAAACGTAGATGTTGCATTTAAAAATACATGTCATAGTTTTCAATGATGCAAACTTAATAATATGACAAAAATATACGCCCAAATAATTTATGATTACTTCACTTACTCAAATTTTGTTGTTTTATTTATTTTGGCTATAATTTCCATGTATTATTTAAAATGGTACATCTATATAAAAAGAATGTTTATATAATATCTGTATATTAGTTTACTTAAGTGGGAACCAAGCATCATTGTTACTATTTTTTTATAGAATGTGGTACTTGTCCCAAATATTAGGATATAATATTGTTACAATAAATACACAGCAAAAAGACTTTTTCCCAATTTTAATTGCAACATCAAAGTAAGATTAAGACATTAAATCCAACGTTTGACAATTATGTCGTAACGATTATGTTACGTTCATCATAATTTAACGTTGGTCGATGATTCAATAGTAATTTTGGTAACTATCAAGGTTAAATTTGAATATTCACAAGAAATTAAAGATGTAAGAAGACTTACATCTTTAAATCATTTTTCAACAATATTTCAATCTATTGCCGATAAAATTGGGCGTTTAAATTCATTTATGACAGGTTTATGAAATGTCATTTATAAAACGCGAACTTCAGTGCAATCTACTTCATAGTATATAAATTAGTACGGATTCAACAAAAAAAGCATCTTCGTTTAATTAAAATAAGCTGAATATTGCTTTGAATGTTACAAAACATGGTTTTAATCATTGGAGAATTTTATTGATTTATGATATTACAATACTTGATGGCAAATAGCGTAGAAATTTTATTTTTCTACTGTTAACTTATTTCACATCAATTTTCGTTATTAAACTTATACAATTATAGATTATAAACGTGAAGAATAACTTATTTCTGAACAAGAAATATTACAAGTATTCAATGTAAAATACATTTTGAATGTAGAATTTCACTTATATCGCTGTGGTCGACATAATGTAAGCGTCTAATTTTGAAAATACACATGCATATTGTACCTTACCAATATATCTATCATATATCCCATCTATTCGAAATAAATACAAAACAAGGTAATTATTTTCACCCTTGTTATAACACCAGACACGGATTTTTGTATTGTTTGTGCTAGAAAGACAGATCGCAGGGGAAAACGTTTTGTGTTCATATTTACTATTTCCTGGATTAATTAACGTATGTAAGTTATATATCCCATTTCTACATATTACATAGTTAAATATTATTAAGGAGGAAATTATAGAGGCGTTAATTTGTAAAATATTCAATGATAAAGATGTTGAAACTCGTTTAAGTAGCTGTAGAAATTTGAGGTTAAAATGTTTGTGGTATACTTGGGGTAATATACAGTGTAGTTCTTCATAAAGCTTTAAATATATACACGTATATAGGTTTCTGATAATTTAATGGATATAAAAGAATGTCGTTGAAAAAAAAAGTACTTAAAATTAATTAGTTTTATTTGAAAGAATGATAGTAACAATAAATTTGAGGTTATGTAATGAAAATCCATCAATACTAAAGTTCTGCATGAACTACTGTGTATATTACGATAAACCAGCGACTCTCAAACAAAAGGCACGTGTAAAAATGTAACGGATGATATAAAATTTAAAATAAAAGACTGTTTTATAAAATTTATCACGAATCATATCATATTGAATACACATATATGTATTTATCATATAATTTGAAACGACTATTTTAGAACAAACAAAAGAGTTTCGTTAGTACTAGAGAAATCTACACCTAAAGTGCTGTTAAAAGAATTAAAAAGAAGTTATCAAAAAAAATGTAATCTTTGCCGATACAAAATCCGTGTCTGATATACGAATACTACGAATCATACGTATGTATGGTATTTTTATTTTCGTTCACCGATTTAATTGCCCGTACTCCATCGAAGACAAACATGGATTAACTTGCAGATACTGGTACTATTTAACTATGAAGATTAAAATAGCAATACGAAATGGTATAGAATACGCAGGTTATAAAATATGAATTTATTTCGGACTTACTTAGTTGTTAAAATCTGTTGTGTATAAAAAAGAATTGTATGTAGTTTAGTATTTTGTATTATACTTTTTGAATTCGGTTAGAGCTATAATAAAATGGCGTATATTTGGATGTTATAAATTCTTTTTCTTTATCACCGTAAGATGGCGATAAATCAAGACTTTTTAAAGTTTCTTTGTATTGAGTTTTTTTACAAAAAATTCAAATCCTTTAAAGTATACGTACAAGGTGTTCCAGAAATAACGGCACACATTTTTGTATGTAATATATAAATATATAAAATATATTTCCCCAGCGAATATAATCACATTACTTTGGCGAAAACTTTTTGTCATCACACAATAACTTTTGTTGTACTCACAAAAAAAGGTTCCCGGGTATCAAAATCGTACCTTAATGAAACTTAGTAGGTAACTGGAGTATGTTGAGACTTGAAAGTAAAAATTTTTGCCGATATCTAGCAATAGATTATAAAGAGTCGTTCTCTTCAAGTTTGGAAAATTATTACCCATATTAACGGATGCTAGTATAGGTTAAACTTTGGGGGAATTTTACTTAAAAAGAAGCATTGGTTTACGCGTCATACATTCAGGTTTTTTGAACTGTATACTATTTCAGCTCCCAAAAGAGAAACACAATTTCGAGAAAGTGTGTTTGTTTTACAAGTAATATGAATAACATAAAAGATGTCATCGGATCGTTTTGCCAGCTACTTAACTATATACTCGATACCGATACTAAGCCAGAACATTTTAGACTGGCGAAATTCAACCAGATTGATGAAGATGTAGTAAGTACAAATTCGATAAACGAAGATAATGGAATATAAACGATTGACTTTTAAGGTTAACCGTCTCTGGGATGTACTGTACAAGCTTACGAAACCCTTTTCGGGCCATTTAGACAAAGTCGATGCAGTCTAAACATTTCTTCATTCGGGCCATTATAAATGCATTTCATTTTACTCATTGCCGAAGGACATGTCATTTGGTAGTAGGGATTTGTTGTTGGTGTTGGCTTTTCTTATTTCAAGACCCGACAATATTCTCTTTCAAATGATACAGGGCGAAATTAAACGAACGCCCTTGAATCCGACCTGTTCGATATTACCAGAACCTGCTAAAGTAACCGCATGTTACGATGATAACACTGTATATAATGATAAGGACAAAACCAACGAGAAAGTAGATAAATTGCTTAAAAAGGTAAGTATCCAAACTAATTGGAAAAAGGAAATATTCACTTAACCTGCTTCAAATGAGTGTTTCGGAAGAATTGACAAAAAAATGAACTTCAGAATATACTGATATCCAATTCTTTTATTAGACAAATTGTTGGTAAACCGTTAAGGTCGGTAAAAAATAAACAGTCAAGTTTAATAAACATGTTAAAGGCATAAAAATATATAGAATATTTACAATTAAAAAAAATAGAAATCCAATTCTTATATATATATATATATATATATATATATATATATATATATATATATATATATATATATATATATGTCTTATCCTCTCGGGTTTTGCCCCGCGTTCGGTGTTGGTTCTTAGGAGAACCATGTACGTCTTAAGAACCAACGCCGATCGCGGGACAAAACCCCAGAGGATAACAAGACATCCTTTACCCGCGAAAACATACGCTGCAACACACATATATATATATATATATACCGGGTGAAAAGCTGCAAGCTGTCGATTGCATTCTTGGCGACTGGAAATGGGAAAGACTCCAGCTGTTGGCGTGCATAGATACGAGGCCGTAACAGATTTGTTTACATCCGGCGACACGTCATAGCCCTGCCGATATAAAATGAGCGTAATATTCGTTTTCTCGCTAAAGCTCACTCTTATATCGCTGTTGATGATATGAATAATAGATTTATAGCCAATTGTCTAAGCGAGCTAGTGTAAACACAATATACGAAGTTTGTAAACCTAATATTAAATTCAACGCTACATTTGTATTAGAGGAAAGGGAAATAATAAGAGAATACTCATTTGATAACTAAAAACCGCCATAAACTACGATGAGTAGCATTGACTTGTTTTTATTCATCAGGTATGTGTTGAGTGAC
Organism: Trypoxylus dichotomus; assembly: GCA_023509865.1. NCBI lineage: Eukaryota > Metazoa > Arthropoda > Insecta > Coleoptera > Scarabaeidae > Trypoxylus > Trypoxylus dichotomus. The sequence goes on from CM042075.1 coordinate 53,718,269, forward strand.
TCGTCTGAATATGCTCGAAGGACCAAATGAAAAATATAACTTTTAATGTTTCAAGACGTGACCTGCTCTTGCTACGTTCTGCTATATACTGTGACTTACTGGTAACTACCTTACATGCTAAGCGCCTATGCAGCTATGTGTATTATCTCTGCTAAGCACTTTTATGGCTAATTGTACAATTCGGATTCTACCTTACCGACTTCCGTGTGAGAATGGGTAAAATTCAAATTTTAAATTGAACTTGTACAGTATATATATATATGTGAATAAAAACAAGTAATAATAACTTATGCTGAATTGCCATCGTAATATTGTTTTACTATAAATAGTTTTTTTCGGGCGTATAATACTCCATTTTTATAAAATTACTGACCGCGATCAAAACTGAATAACCGTTATAAAACTAAACCGCAAATTAAGAAATGAATCGAGCACCGGCTTCACTTGAAATGAATTACGTAGGTCTAGCGATTTCTCACCCTCACCTCGCAGTAATACCGAATGAGGGTTTCTTTGAATCGATTCAAAATGAAAAGATCGATGTGAGGACACGATTTTGTAGTAGTAGTTAAACAAGGATAGAGAATACTGTTAGGCAAAGATAACATACTGACACATCGAAAATGCGCTCATGGTATATACATATATATATATATACCATGAGATACATACATGTATATATATATATATATGACGAAATTGATAAAGTAGGCTAAATACATAAAGGACACGCCTTTAAAGTCTCGTTTGAAACAAATATTTCATCTTTAGCTAACGCTGATTTTCAAAATAGTGGTACTGTTCAAGGTTACTCAAAACTGCAGTTTGTCAGAATTATTGAATACTTGGGTTTGCTCATGTTCAAATTATAGTGATTACATTGTATAATCATCGTTAAAGGTGATAAAAATTAACAAAAGTATATGTACAGAAAGTTACTTTGTACAGTAGGTGTAATATTATTTTAGAGCCTGCATTTTATTTGAGAAAACATCGACAACACGAAAAATGTACGTACATATGTAATTAAAATCTATATTTCATTGCACAATGATAGCGTGGGAACATTTGATAATCCATTATTATTAATCGCTTTCAAGTGATTTTACCGGTACAAAAAATATTCGGAGTTCCAAGCAAAAAGATTAATAAAATAAAATGACGTTTTTTGAAACAATTACGTTCTTAAAAAGGTTTAAGAGCGTAATTGTTCAAATCGAATTCGAAGTAAAATTCTTATATTTGCCCGTGTTGACTGAACTTTCTTTTAAATTAAATGAATTACGACAATTTTACGTTAAAAATGTAACGTTTTTAACTTCCATGTACCCTTTTTATAGGTTGTTTAGAAATATATGAGCTACATATATTTGTTTCTATAAAAACGTACATTGTCGTAATTTCTAAATTTAATGCACTTATACGAGTGCTTGACAGAAATTATGATTAAAGTCCACTTCTCTACGCCTAAAAACTTTTCAAATATAATTGAATATTGAATTGCCTTTCTTTTAATAAACTATCTCAAAGAAAAACTTTTGCGTCTTATTTTGCAAATTGCACAGCTTTACCCAACCCTAACGTCTCTATCTCTCTCATGATATACATTCCTAATTGCTGTAGGTTATAAAATTAACTTGACTACAAAAATTACTAAAATGAAATATGTTTAGGTTAAGAATTCAATCCAAATTCCTAACATGGAAAGCTCATCTTTATCATTGAATGAAATGTTAGCGATTAAAAGCAGTGAATATGGTCGAGCGTTCTTGTTAAAAACAGAACGTGTTACCAAAATCCTAAAAACTTACGAAAAGTGGATTAAAACGGAGAAAGTATTTTGGAAATGGGTGGTATTGTAAAATAAACATCGCCGCTATTGTGCAGTTATAATCACGTAAATTTGTTTTAGAATACTGTCGTATCTGAAAACGAAAATAACCCAGAAAAAGTTGGTTACCAGACAGTAGAGAATTTTCTGAAGATTCTTAATATACACACTTAACGCATGTTTTTAATTCCTGTGTGTAGTATATAATAAATATTATAAATAATAAATTATTTTTCGATTCTATGTATTTCTTTCTTGGGAATTTACAAATAAAATTATTAGCGAATTTCATCTTTAACAATATGGAATTATCTTATAGTTCTTAAAAATAAAATAATAGTTATTAAGCAACAAGTAGTCGAATTTGCATAAAGCTCTTTTAAAATTGTTAGAGAATCATTCGAGAACAAAGAAGAAATCCTATTTATAGGGGAATCGATCATTATTTCACTCATGAAATATTTTGGATTGGCAATGGCATTTTGAGTCAGATAACAGCCCGCGAATATTAAAACTTTTAAATTTCTGCTTTAATTAATACAAAAATTTCTAATGTTTTAATCCATAGAATATTCATGCATAATTAAAAAATAAAAAAGGGAGGAATTGCATGCTTTCATGGATTTCTAGGTTGATGTTTTGGAACTCTTATTTTTAGCCATAGCGCAATTAATTCCAATACAGATTGTATATAATAAGCCCATTAATAAATTAAATACTACTTGTTGCATTGTATTTGAATATGAGGCAAACTTTGAACCGCATCGTTTTTTTATTATCAACTCGCCGGTCTACGCAACCGTATTTTATTAAAGCACCATGAAATGATGGAACACGTGGTTAATTTGCTCGCGCGGATAGAAATGGTGTGAATAATTTTACGTCAGATAATGCGAAAGCGAAACAGTATACTATAGACCAGTGGTATTGAATCCATGCTTACAGAAATATAGGGCTAACACATTGTAGGTTAAGTTGTACACCTAATCTATTTTTGGATCGTAAAATTTATTCGAATAATTATGTAAATACTGACTGAAAATGTCACAGATAATGCTATTAGTAGCCTCAGCACACCTGGTATTTTGTCCATTTACCAAAGTTGAAGAGAGCTTTAACCTACAGGCTATCCACGATGTGCTTTACCTCAGACAAAATCTTAGTCAGGTATAAGTAACACTAGGCGTTAGTTTTTTTTCTAGATTATTTAAGAAAGAGTTGCACTATTTTTAGTATGACCACCTTGAATTCCCAGGTGTTGTGCCAAGAACTTTTATTGGAGCTACGGTGATTTCATTTCTTGTGTCTCCTATCATCGCCTTATTCCAATATTTCGATATAAGCAAATTTTGGAGCCAATACATAGGTATGCAGGAATCTAATACATGTAAAGATTAAATACGATGTAATGTAATTTCAGTTAGAGCAGCGTTAGCCGGAACAGTTATCTTTTCGTTTCATCATTTCTCAAAATCTTTAGAAGAGATATTCGGTTCGAGATGGTTGCAATGGTTTTTTGCCATCACGGTCACGCAGAGCCATTTCATGTTCTATTTGAGCCGAACGTTACCAAATATATTTGCATTACCTTTAGGTGAGAAGGTACTTTGTACAGAATTCGATTGGTTTATTAACGTAATTTTATTTACTACTTATTTTTGCAGTACTGTTCGCGTTACGTGCATGGTTGAAAGGTTACCACATTCAGTTTTTACTGTGTTCCGGTGCTGCCATTTTGATATTCCGTTTTGAACTAGTTCTGTTCCTGGGAGCCCTTCTGCTATACGATCTATACTACATGCGGGTATCATTCCTACAGTTAGTCCTTTCTAGAAGCGGATGATTAAAACTGCTATTATGATCTTATCTCTTATAGATTCTTCAACATCGTTATTCCAGCCGGAGGATTCACAGTAGGTGTTACTATCTTCCACGATTCCATATTTTGGAAGAGACCTTTATGGCCGGAAGGAGAATTATTGTGGTTTAATATAGTGGAAAATAAGAGTTCCGATTACGGTGTATCCTTAATGATTTCATATATATTTAAACATGAAAAATTGAGTTCGTATCTATTTTCTTAACCATCTCCAGACATCACCCTTTTTATGGTACTTTTACTCTGCGATTCCTCGAGGAATGGCTGCATCGGTGTTTTTAATTCCTTTAGGTTTATATATGGACCAACGAGTTAGAAAGATATTTATTCCGACCATATTTTTTATACTGCTATACTCTATCCTTCCACATAAAGAACTGAGGTTTATCATATATGCTTTTCCGTTCCTAAATATTGCAGCTGCCACTGCATGTCATCGAATGTGAGTACGAAAACTTTACAAATCTATATCCTGGGTGGCCAAAATTCAACACAAGGGAAGATACGTCAATATATGTATATCGATTTGCAGCTTACTATCTAATGTGGTATAATGTTCTACAGTGTTAATCAGTTAATTTTCATTTCGGTCTCTTCTTTACAATTACATGGTATGTGGCAATTACAACATGTTATAACAGTTCATACCTTTTACACGATTAATGAATTTGTTAATTGTAATGTAACTTAATTTACCTATATAGGTTTGCTACTGTTATCTTATACATTATTCTGTTATACGATACGCCAATAGTAAGAAGTAATACAAAAATATTGTAAACATATTAAATTAAAATTTCCTGCTTCCAAATTGTCAACTTAATCGGTATTTTTTGATCACATTGCATAACGCGTTGATAAGTTTACGTTTTTTTAACGAGTTGCCATAAGTTTGTAGTAAAAATTATTACACAAGATTTTATACTCATTAAGTCTTTATATCACATCACCATCAACATGTAATGTTTTAAAACTTCCATACAGCACGATGTTCTTTGTACCGGTATATCTCAGTCCCAAAACATTCTTAAAGTGCCCCGTATATTCAACTGACAAGGAAAGGTTCCCGGTTGTCTAGTTCAGATCTTAATGAAACTTGGTAGATAAATAGAGCATGTTGAAACTTTAAAATATCGTTTTTGTTTGTGCTGAAATTCTCTAATATCAGCTTTGGAACATCCTGTATTATTGAAAATGGTTTAAAATCAATAAAGGATGTTAAAGATAAACAACGTGCGTTAAATGCTTTTCCACATGACTATAATCAGCTCTAGCATAAAAGGGTGGCGCTTAAATGCAACATCCTGTATATATCACATTCACGTGTCCTGAAAGACCTTTCGATAGGGTACAATATTCGCATTCAAATTATTGTTCTATCTATTTCGGTCAAGAAAATTGAAAATCAGTGAATTTTCGAAGGGGTGTTTCACCCCCTCAAAGTGAATTTCAGTACACACAAAAAAAAATATCTTAAAGTCTCAACATACTATAGTTACTTACCAAGTTTGATTAAGATCTAAATTTGATACCCAGGAACTTTTCCTTGGAAATCGAATCTTTTAAATTAAAGAAAAAATACTTTAAAATTCCAGTTGGGAGAACAGGTTCAAGACGCCATTATACCATCTTCTATCGCTGGGTGTTACGGCGCATTTAGTCGTTAATTTACTTTTCACGTTGTTCCTATTGAACATATCGACAACTAACTATCCAGGCGGTGTTGCCATTACTCGTCTGCACCGTTTAGCTCAAAATGAGACCAACGTCCATGTTCATATCGATAATCTAGCCTGCCAAACTGGGATAACCCGGTTCCTTCAAGTTAGACCTACGTGGATGTAAGTACAAATCGAAAACAAATAGCTTTGTCGGTGGTAATCGGGAGTACAATCTTTGGCAAGAGTGGGTAAATGATGAATGAAGTGAATCGTAGTCATTAGACTTAGATTAAATTTTGGCAAAATAAAATAATCTTTAAAGGTGAAGGTTTTGCTTTTTTTATTCGTTATTTTGAAACACATTTGCTGACAAATCTCCATTTGATATAAAGTTCTAAATTCCACTTATACTTTCTCAAGCTTATGATGTTAAATTACTTTCCTGGGATTCACGAATTACAACAGAATTTATCCAAAGCCTGCAAAACATGCTTATTTGCGTATCTAGTAGGCTTTGTCTTTGCCGCAAAAGTACATGTTTGAAGCTCCCTCATTCATACAGTCTGCTTTTTCCTGGTTTGTGCATCTCACAGGCAGAACTATTTTCATTGAAGTGTATGGATAGTAATTTGATTTTGTCAGTAATTGTCAATGTGTGATCGAAAATGTTATTTTAAACAAGAATACATCATTTAGAGGTAAGTTATATGCTCATACATACTTTCTTACTTGAGATAACATTTCCGATCATCCATATTATCGGACAGCTTGTATATTATACAGGATGCCCCCAAATATTAACGATAAACGTTTAGGTTCAGTAGAAAATGATAAAATGAAATTTTTTTTTCTAAGAACTTCTTTCACAGATAAACAATAAAAGTGTTCATGTAGAACACTAAGAGGAAATTTTATTCATTTTAACTCTTGTATCAGAAATTAATACCAATTTCTGTATTTTAAATGGAATTTCATTTCTTCATCCCTATCATTCTTTAGAAAATCTTATTTAATGAAATTCTATCGAATATTAGATGCAAAATGACAGCTTAAATTAACGTCCACTTATAGCTATAATAAAACGGAACATATGATCCACGGAAGCCCGGAAATGTATCAATTCACCCATCTAATCGTAGAAGCCAAAAGTAAATTCTCACCGAATCTGAAACCCTATCAAAACACCCACGAAATCCTGGACTACATTGAGGCTTTTCATCAAGTTTCTTTCGATTACCTTACGATACCACCCATTAAAGTCAAAACAAAGCCAGTATTGTTTTTGCTACGAAGAAAAGTCAACTATCTCGAATTTATGCCAGACTCGCCAAAATACTACGAGGAAGATGAAGCAGATGTAGAGATTGAATATGAAGAAAGTATTGAGTCATACGAAAGTGATAATTTCAGAAGGGAAAGGCGTAAAATTGATTTGGAGAAGCTCCGTAAACAATTGCATCAAACATACGAAGCATCCGATGAAGCAATTGACCGTACCAAATTAAATACCCTGGAAACTAAAAATACTGGCAATCAAGAAGATGTCGTGCAAGCAAAAGTTGATGAAGTAAACCGCAAAAGAGAGACAAAGAAAAGTGAAAGCAAAAGCAAAACAAGCGAAAAACTCAATGTCCAGACTAAACAGAAAGCAAGCGTTAAAGATTCAATTAGAAAGATTAAAGAAGAAGATGCTAAAATTGTTAAGAGCAGCGAAAAGAAACAAAAGAGATCAGCTGGTAGCATCGAAAAGATTCGAGTGAAAGATAACATCCGAAACATTATCAAACAATTCAAAGAGGAGCAAATTGCGAAGTCATCCGAGGAAAAACCTAAAGGCACCAAAGACAAAATAAAAGAAATCATCGAAAAAGAAAAGAGGATATTGGAACAAGAAGAATTAATCAAACTACAAGGACAAATTCTATCAATTATCGAAAGCAACCCTAACATTGTCAATAAAGATTCGATAAAAGAGAAAATAGAAAACATAGTTTCGAAAGATATCGATATCACGAATCTGAAAACAGATGCACACGAATCCAAATTGAAGAAGCCGATAGAAAAGAAAAAATCAATGACTAAAGATACGAAACAAGGAGAAAAAAAGCTTGAAGATAAGATTATGAGCAAAGAAATCGAACATGAACCAGAACCGATTAAGGACAAAAGCAAAAGCGATGAACCACGTGAGAGTAAATCAAAAGATTCCGTTGAGAAAAGCATCGTAATCGAAGATGAAGAACTGGCAGAGGTGTCGGATCAGGCCATAGCCAATTTGGAATACGATGAGGACATCGATACATATTCTCCGTTGGAAGCTGAGTTCGAGGCTGCCAGCGAACATCTGGAGAACATTATGATGATGATCGAAGAGATCATAAGCACCATGGAAGTGGAGGAAGAGTCATGGGACATTGAAGATGAATGATATGTTTGTTGTTACTTTGACAAATAAAGTTTTGTTTTTCGAATTCTTCTTTTATTTCTTATTGACTTTAATTCGAAAATTCAAATCTTTCTAGTTTGAAAAAGAATTTTTACATAAAAATTTATTTCGATTTGCAATTAGCGCAATAGAATAGTTAATACCTGCAATAATTTACAGTAATCTATAAATATATCGCCATCTATTATATGGTGAAAATATGAATATATGTAAGAACCAGATAAGGATGTTAGAGATTCCTATTGTTACTTTTTAATTAAAGTAACTTAATTTCTTAATACCTTTTTTACGTAAGTATAGAGATTAATTAATTAATTCAAAAATAAATACTTTCTTTTTGTCTTGCTAAGTAAATTTTATAATGGCTTCCGAAGCTGACTTTGAGTCATTAAGTATGCTATTATTACTAGTTTCTCCAAGCGACGCTAAACTTGGAACAACCAACCGTTAGTAGGCGGTAATTGCCCATCTCATAGAACAGTGTGTCTTTATATCTACAGATATTGAAAAATGTAATGTAGTATAACGAAAGTAAAATAATATCCAAACAGGGCAATCAAATGATAACTGTTACTCACCGTTTTTATCTGTTCAACATGAAAATTCTCTAAACTAGGGAATTTTATATTAATTAGTGATGTATTTCACCTGAGATAATCACTTTGTAGTATATTGCGTAGTAACTTGTAGTTAGATGAGGTGGTAGAAATGGTACGTTAGTAGTTTCGGAGTGAATATCAATAAATAAAAAAGAACAACATGTAATACGGTTTATTATTATATTTATTTTAAGTTGATATTTAAGGCAACACAAGATGTTTTCTTTGAAGCAGTTTAAGTGGAGCAGATAGTTAATTCTCTCACTTAACAAGCTAACACCATCAGATGTTTAAAGAGAAAGGTCCTAAAAAAGTACAAAACAAAACAACTTTTTACAATAGCATAATGTAATGAATGATTAGCACATCCAATTTTGAGAGACTTAACACAAGTTTAAAAAATAGGATATAATGAATTTATCTTTGAAGCTCTTCCAATAATGATAAGCATTTCTTCTTTAATAAATTCACAGCTTCCCTGAAGATAACATCAGATGACATCGCACCGACAGATTCAATTGTAACTAAAATCAAAATGAATAATGATTATTATACAAATCTTCATACCTATCTGCAACAACTTACATATAAAATGGTCTTGAACTTTAGATAAGATAACAGCATCCTTAAGATCCTCGTGTCGATACACATTCCGACTGCTCATATCATATCTTGCATTTTTGACCTTAGCCACTTGTTTTCCAGCCTCATTCTCTTCCAAAGTTATTACACCTGGTGAGAAGCATTTCTGCAGCCTTTCAGCAGCTTCACCTTCAACCTCGTAAGTTAATCTAATATCAGGCAGTAATCTGTAGAAAGCAGTGGCTAAAACAATTTCAAATGAACTTCTTCCCAATTAAATGCATGGTATTTCATACCCACTGGTGAAAATTTTGCATGGTCTCGGCCGTAATTTTTAACTGCGATTAATTTTAAATCTAATTCATGGCCAGGTCTCATTTTTGCTATTAATATATCGTCATGTATAGGCCCAACGTCGATTTCTTTATGGATCTTTAATTGATTCCCTTTTGGTAACCATTTTATATGTTTCGAATAAACTACAATTATTGCAAAGGTATTTTAAAATTGAAGGAAACAATTTCATATCACCTACCATTATTATTTTTATACAAGTCGTCTGCGCAGGATGAATTGTTCAATTCTTTATTGAACGTGCATTTTATTTTCAGTTCAAATTCTAAGGAATCGTTATCTGTATATTCTGCATTCTCATCTTCGTGATATTCAAACAGTCTCGCATCAGCTTTTAATGGGATTAAACCTAACCTATGAGCGAGTACCTCATCTTGAATAATCGTCGTGTTGTTATAGACATGAACTTTCTCGATAGCCATGCTAGGAACATCGCTCAATATAAGCCTTCGGAAGGCATTTACCAAGGAAGGATGTATGCCAATTAGATCAAATTCTATCTCGTAATGTTCATAGCGTACTACAACTATGCGGAATCTCTTCTTGAAACTTTTTAAGGTGAAAACCTCATCGAATACCGTCGGTCTAGTAGGTAAATTCTAAAAGAAACATGTTATTAACAAAAAACAAACTCAGGTATTTCATATTTCGCTTACTTGAATTACTTTGTGCTCGTTTAGGATAGCTCGAGGCTTTTCGTCGTTGATTATATTCATATTGAAAATGTGTTTGATTATTTATGTTTCTTCTAATGCATCTACATATAAACCGTTTCTTATTTTTGAACAACTTCGTATTACCATGTGGATACTATTCATCTTTTCTTCTCGATTAATTAGCGACATCTATCTCATTGTAATAGCATCAATTTCGTCCATGTATCGCTAGAAATCTCTAAGACATCCCATGGAGATTATATAATTCTCCTATAGACGTCACTCGAGAAAAATTAAAAATAAAAGAAATACATAACTACTGTTCGGTTAAGAATTCAGTAGATAACGCTATCGATCAGCGTCCATATTACACCGGGGAAATTTGTTCGATGGAAGAATAGTGGCGAATTCAAAACAAAACAATAATTGAAGCTTGAATATTAGCTTTGTTTTTTATATCCGTAAGTTATTCAACCGTTTGAAAGTACCGTGGAATATCTTCTAGATGGCGCACGCACGGCATTTCAGTGACTCGCTAACGCTAGAAATCGTTTATATTCAAATTTCGCAAATTTGTCAATTTTTCCAAGTTTGAGGGCATTTTTAGAGTTCTGAAAACTGTAAAACCTAATTAAATTCCACATCACACAAATTATAATTACAACGTAAAATTATGAAGAAAAATTAACTACAAACGCATTCAGAGAGATGCACGATCAAAACATCTATCAATTGTTGTAACAAAATGGTGACCGGCAATACATCAAATATCGCTAGTGTAATTTTTACCGAAATCTGACCAACAGCTAGTCTACTTTTTGGCGCTTCAATTTAAAAGCATGTCTCCGAATTAAAAAGTAGAGTATACCATATTATCAAATTTCAGTTGCCGCTACAACTTTAAACACTTATGAAATTAATTGAAATCAAAATATCCAAAATCACTCTCTATTTCACAAAATATCTACTCCAAACGTACATTTTATAAGATAAACAAATATTATTAAGGAATGAATTTCATTATTGTGAATTGAATTAAGTTTCAAATTGTTAGGTACAAATTTGCTATACCTGCGAACAAATTGATTAGATGGCGCCAAGTACTGCTCTAGTTTTTAATTTTGTTAGTAGCAGGTGGTATTATCCTCAATTACCATATAGATGTCACTAGTACGTGAATGTTGATAAATATTTAGAGTGAACCATTAGTTTTTATATAATTTATATTCGTTTTATAAAGTATTTTGGTTATTCCATATGTTTTAAATTATCATTGTTTATCTGTAATGAAATCAGAGAATTTAAACATTAAAACTATAGGTGATATCAACTCAAGTTGTTGCTTTATTTTTTATTTGTTATAAAAGATAAAATATTTCATATTTGCATTATAATGACGGAAAAACGAACAGAACCGTGCTTATCATGCAAAATGATTTCAGTAGCTTGTTTATTAGGCATCGGAGGATACTTAACGTTCCAAGGCAGAACACAATCTAACCTAAACAAATATATACTGTATGTTCTAGGTGCAGGTATGCAAAGTGCTATCACTTTAATCAAAATCAGTTTACAAAACTTCTTTCAGGTGCGACTGGTTTAGGTATTGGAGAGATATTTGATAAGTCCCCATTCCGTAATAATAGTTAATATGTTGCATTTAACAGAAAACAAAACAAACGTGATATATTTCATATCTTTTTATTTTGTAAGAATGAGTGCGTTTTAAATCTATTTTATAATGCATTGTTATTTATATTTGTAATAATTCAATCGTATGGATAAAGTAAGTTCAATATAAGACCAATAAATAAAATAATAAATGTGTTGCATCTTATTTCCGGCATTTTATAAAAAAAAGAAAAAGAAAGGAAAAATTATCGACCAACTTTTCCCAATTTCGTATCAGTTTTAGGGTTTGCTGTTATGTTTTGGACAGATACTATCACTTCATTAGCTCCTGTCTGTAGATCTCTTATATCATGAATGTAAAGGAGCCTTAAGATTTTCGCCGCATGATTCAACGCTACATCACCTAAGTCGAATCCTAAGTCTGCATTGTGATATGGAAATGGAGTTCCCTAAAATACTTGGTGATAAAAATCAATTTGATTTGCCAATTAACTTACTTTAATGATAAAATCCTTGGGATTCGCTAAAGCAGCAGGGTGCAATCGTCTTTCAACAACTTTACGACATGCTTCAAGCGTAACCATAGGATCAGGATATGGCGAAACTTTTAAGATTCTTGCTAAGTTTTTTATGCCGTTAAAGAATTCATTCGTAGTAAAATCTAATACATCTAAAGGATTGTCTGTCACAATATTCGGCACATTTGTTGCTTTTAAATTTTCAACTGCGTGTTTATTAAATCTACTTTCTAAAATCCATACCATTTTTTAAGATATTTTCGTTTGTACCTACCCGTATTACTTACTATTTGCACAGTATATAGATTTTATTGCTATTCCTGCGAGCCAATCTAATTCCCCTTCACGTAATAGATTTGGAGGACAATTTAATTGGGTTTTATATTTTTCGTAAGCTTTATTCCAGTCATTCGAATTGGTGTTGGATAATGTTTTAGCCACGTCAGTCAATGCTCGCTTGATTTTATTTTGTTCAAGCCATGCTACAGCTTTTCTAAATTCTTGATCATCTACCAAAATATTCCTTATATATGATGCCAATATTGTTTGAAGCTTACTTACTATTAATATTTACATTACTAGCATTAAGATAATCTAAAGCAGCCAATTTTCTAATAAATACCATAATGGATTGTATAAACTTAAAACACGTAAATTATGTACATAAAAAGTTACACAAAAAAGAGGCTAAGGCTTCTTAGTTAAGGCAATGTTGGTAGCAGCAAACGCTGGCTTGGTGTCTTGGACGCTTCTGCTTTTGGCGATTCACAAACGACAGAAGCGAAATGTCACGACAGTTCAAATCTTAGTGATTTTCGTATTGTTGGTATGACGACGCAGTTTGCGTTTGAAAATTCTTTATTTTTACTGGGCACTGAACATTGAACTAGCCTATCATTGGCTGTACTTTGTGAATTGAGGCATCGCCGATTCTAGCGGTGTCCTAAATGTGATCGTTAATCGCCAGCGCTAGATTTAGCGGTTGCCGTATTAATTAGCGAGATTTTATTCCGCTAAGAATTATGACGGTCGCTAGCGAAGATTAAAGTACGAGTTATTGTAAATACAATTAGGAAAATATATCCCAAGCAGTCACTTTTAAATTTCGCGGGCGATTTTGGAAGAAAATATCGGCAGTACCAACTTAAATTGCCCGCGTAAAGAATCTGTCTATAGACGTATCTCTTGCTGGTGGAGTTACCTATGTTGCTGTCTGCAAAGCGCCTTCAAGAGGATCGTATAATAATCATAGTGATCATCTTAATTACCTGTACTTATTATTTTACTTAACTTTTGACTGTTTTCTGATATTTAACCTCACAGACGTGATACGTGATTTTCATATCACAGTGAGAAAATCAACGACGAATTCCACCACTAACTTCAATTCTACCAAATGCTAAAGAAGAATTTTAACTTTAACCTCAACTTATATATTGAAGCAACAACTATTTCTTAATTAAAATTAATTTATTTGAAAATTAATGCAGGAAAACAAAATAGAAAATTTATACTTTTAGTAGTTTAGTACATCATCATGTCTATAAGGACAACTCTCAGCGGATTACGCATTTTTGCTGTGAGTTCAATTAAATCAACTCAATATCGAAACGTAAAAATTAAATATTTACTCTAGGAATTTCGAATCGCCCCTGCATTATCCGCCCTCAATTCCTATCAACAAGTGAGATACCGCCGAACGAAACATTGGGATCCTAAATGGAAACCGTTGAGAAGAATGAAAGTCATTGAAGTCGAATTACCTAAGTATAATGAGAATCCTGAAGATTTAAGCGAAGAAGAGATGAGAAGTAGATTGAAAGAACAAGGGTTATTACCTCCAAGGCCATGGATGGAAAGGCAGTTCCATATAAGTTGCACTGGAGGTATATTCGAAGCTTATGTTCCTCCTGAAGGTGATGGAAAGGTGTCTCCAATTACAACACAAGTAGACGAGTGAATTTGCAAAATTGACATAGTATAATCATGAATTGTTAATTATAGGGTGCAAAGCAAAAGATACAATTTCTCGAAAAGAAGACTAGGACCATGATGGCGATTCGTAAGATACGCTCATTTGAAGAGGATTTTGACACTACTTCTTTTTGTAATAGAGCCGAAAGCCTTTATATTAAATTACATGAGCTTTTGGTTTCCAAGGATAAGGATAAGTTAAGAGACGTAGTGACCGAAAGGGCATATCCAGAAGTCATGCATAATATACGTGATAAAACGGTTCACTGGAAATTCATTAAGAATATAGAGCTTCCTAGAGTGGTGCATGCTCGTTGTACCGATGTTGTAACCAAGGAAAATATATTCGCACAGTTGACTGTACGGTTTCATACACAACAGGTAGGATATTGAAATTATAATTATTTGTAAAATTATTTTGCTAACAAGAGTTTATACATGATTTATAAACTTGAACAAATATTTAATGAATAATATACACTACATCCAGGATTATTTGTGCCTAATCACCTGCATCATTTTTGCAATGAAAATCACATGATATGTAATGGAATTTTGAATTGCTATCTAATGAAATCTTTTTATAGAGCTTTATACCTTTATATATATAAGTATATTTAACAAAAATCAAGCAAATTCAATGCAAAACCACTAGATTTAACGATAAAATAGCTATGTTGGCTATACTGTTTCTTAAACTAAATTGTACAAATGTAAGACAATGAAATTTTTAACATGTAATTGTTTTTCTACTTCTATCATTTTGATTTTGAGAAATGAAAGCATCTATTTACTAATTTATTTATTTAATTGTTTTCATATCTTCTAATAAAGAAGTTTCTGATAATAATCCGTTAATATTAAATGCTTTTGATTGCTTCAACTGCAGAATTCGATTATAACTTCTTTCTTTACACATCTTTAAGGTTCTGGCTATCTACGACAGGTTTGGAAGACTGATGTATGGTAGTGAAATTCTTGCGAAAGACGTTTTAGAATACGTAGTTTTCGAAAAACATCTCGCAAATGAGTACGGGATCTGGAGAATACATGATAAAATTATACCCGATTGGATGCCTGCCAAAGAACCATCATCATCAACATACAAGAATATAGTAGAAAGTAAACCACCTACTGAGGATACTGTGGTAACAACAGTCGACAAGAAAGATGCTGAAGAAGTAGGTGTCAAATCAAGTGCCGCTACTACTTGATTGTGTTCACAATAGTAATATATAAAGATTATCGATTATGTTTTAAGTTTTTTATTCCTGTGGAGATTCCTGCTACGAACTTCAATCAACGTGACAAATCAATGTATAAACTATGCCAGATCTTATAGCGATAGCTTCAATTTCATTCATCTTGTAGAAGTTTGATATGTTGGTAAAGGAAACAAAAGGCTAATTACGCAAACACTGTTTAATATTTTAAAGTTAAAAGAATTTATTAACACAACACAAGGATTATAAAAATATGTTGCCATTAAACGTTTTAATTACACACCAAAAACACAAAACTAATTAATGAACCTGCGCAGCTTTATACTTTTCCGAGAGAGTAGATAAATGTTGAATACAATTATCGATGGTTTGCTTTTCAGCTTCGGATGTGTATGCGGCAAGAACTTGATTGACGACCCATTCTATTAGATTCCGATGCAGAAATTTCTTTTCGGTCAGCATTTTCACTACTTGAAAGTCCAATCGTGCCTTAACAGTTTTGTAGGCTACCAGTAACCGTTGACGATACTCCTCTTCCAGCTGCAAATGGACATTTTCCTTCTTCGCATCTTGTAACATCAGCTGTCCTTCCATGCTTTGCTGTAATTTATTCTCATTATCAATCATGTCATTGAAGACTTTTTTGTCATTGTCGCGATTAGATGTCCACTTGCGTTCATAGTCATCAACTCCCTTATCGATAGCTTTTGCCAGATGGGGTCCAACCTTTTTCACAGCTAAATAAAACACTATCAAAACTGATAAGCCAGAATAATATTCGTGTTCCAGCACATATATTTCTTTACTAAACAAGAATGACGGCACCGTAATTAGAAATACGTAGGGCCCAGTTACACCAGTCTTTTGATAAAAGAATTGAAACCATTCCTCAGGTATAAGCCCTAAGCGTACCTAAAATAGATGAGTTTATTAAGAAGTATAATTATGATTACATATAAGCATTGGTATTTTTTGTTACTTTTCCGGGTTCTTTACGGGTTATTTTGATGAACTGTCCGGAAGAATCGTCAGGTTTCTGTTGTTGTGGTTGCGACTCCGATAGAGTAACATAATGTTTGTTATTAATTTCGTTTGTTGACGTTTTATTGGTGTGGCACGATCTAAATATGTGTTTTAGAACTCGTAAAGGTTTATTTTGTCTAACTAACATCTTATCTGGTTAAAGACCAAGTTTTATGCGATTTCCAAATTCGTATACATCCAAATTGCGCTTATAAATGTCAAGCTCGTTTCTTAACACCTTATTGGTTGAATTTGAATTCGGACAAACTGCGGCGCGAAGAGGATAACCAATCTAATCGTACTATTAACGCGCGTATTTTTAAAAAGGATGTAAAAGAATATTTTTATACAGCGTGCCTTATGGTTTTTGAGTATAAACACTACGTGTATTGTTACATCTAATGTTGGCCGCGAACACCCACCAATCTATACTCAGTATATGCCACTGAATGCATGCTGTCATGTACAGGTCGTCTAAAATACCTGTAACGGTGAGATGCGCAGACGGGCGAGCAAGATGTTACAGTGTGTGAGTGAGATAAGCTATTAGACAAGATACAATCCGCGAAAAAAGAGTAAAGAATACACAATAAATTAGGTTCATTGTGTATGTATCTATAGCTTACTATAACATTGCGTGTGCTAAACGTGCACACTAATTTTATAATTTAGTGGTAATCACAGTAAATAGTATGCGAAGTAAGTTATGAAATCTGATTAATAAAGGTATATAAACAGGATCATAATAACTATAAAGTAATTTTATAATTTTAAATCTTCAACCTAAGCTTGAGTTCTATGATTATCTACTTCACAAAATTATTCTGTTGGAAATAGTTTATCCTACGTATTATCTGTCCACCACGCCACTGACCTTGAGAGGAACAGCTACATTTGGCGAGCTGTACAATGCGCATGCATACGGACAACATAGCCAGAGCACCTCCAAATATGTAAGATGTAACAATTGTGCGAGAATAAATTATTACGACGCATACGTATGTAACTTATTCATAATAAGTAGAAACCGGATTATATGCAAAGTGCATAGTCAATTAACGCTAATTAACTTTAATCAGTGTAATACATCTACATATATATGTAAAATATAATAAATAAATAAAATAAAATATATGCACTTTGCATATAATCCGGTCTCCAATAATAAGTATAATAGAAGTGAAACCCAACAATATTAATATTATTTATCATTTATTTACTAACATATATTTAAAGACATAAATATATTAATTTACTTATACTACGCTATGGAAATAAAATTTATACTAAAAGGTACAAAGCATTGTATAAAATGTTTTTAAAAGGTATATAAATATATCACTTAACTAGGGTATAATGTTATGTGAGCGTTTCTCCTTTAGTTACCTGCAAAACCACACACTTAAATTTTTAAACTGAATACGCCACAAACTATATACTCACACAAGCCTCCAAATAATCTATTTTCCTCTCTAGCGTAGTTAACTTTTCATTTAATATCGCCAACTTTGATCGACAAGATAGATCTAAAACATTTCCAAATTTTAGTCTCCTTTGGAATATTAAACGATAAAAATTTACCTACCGAAGGAATTTAAAAAGTCGGTAATCTTCTTAATACTAACAGTAATTACTTCTATATATTCTCGATTCACCCAGTCTAATTGTATTTGTTTCTGTATTGCTTCTCTGTCCCTGCTGTGTGGAGCAGCCATATTTGTTTTTCTCACACAAATATACAAGATTAATAATATGGTGAAAGGAACGATAACTATCTAAAAGCCCGTTTAAGTTATAGGTATTTATATTTGCCTGCAAGTCAGATTACGGAATTGTTATGTTAATATACAGTAATTTTTAAAAAAATTGTTTATAGAACGACATAAAACTTGGGTTAACTCCCTAATATAAATACTGCATAGTATAGACATCACATTTAATAGACATATGATTTATTTCTTAAAAAAGCATTGTTGACTAGATGTGAGTTCATGTTAGTATGTAAGAATATAAGAATTCTCATTGACTTGTCCCTTTTACCATTTTAATTTGCTTCATTTTTCTGTTTCACCCTTACACAATTTTAACGTGTTCATTTATAACTTATAACATTACCACAATTTACCAACTCGCATGCAATGATTGTGATAAAGTTTACATTGGACCAACAAAAAGGAGTATCGAAACGAAGTTTAAGGAATATATTAAACACTATCGTTTCGATAAACAAAAACTATTTAGTGTGGCAGAACATATGGTAAAATTCGGAGATAATATTGGATTAAAAAATTATCTTAAGAATGTGAATTCGTGTAGAGACGCGTACCAAACGATATTTATGAAAAAGAACAAAAACTTGCTGAACAAGGAGCTATCCTTTTCGTTTTGCTACAGTGTCCTTGTTTGGAGTGTCTTTGCATGGAAAATGTGCCGCCTTGCACGAAATCGACCACCATTAATTAAATAAAAAAAATTGAGATACTGTGGGATTGGCCTCTTCATTAATTTTTCAACATATTTTGTTTTGTATTCATAGTTGTGTTTCCTAGTTTTGAAGAGATTATAAAAAAATAATTTGTATACAAAGAAATTAATACTTTCAAAATACTATCTACCAAAAGAAATATCTATTTAATGCTGTATTTAACTTAACCTAAGCGCCAACTTTAATGTGATCTAATTTCCAAACAATTTGCAAAAAGTAAAGTAAATTCCTTAGCGAAATTCTTATGAGAGTATATTATCAAAATGAAATTTCGTGGGAAAATGGTAGACGTATCAGCTATGCGAGAATTTACAAGTAAAACAATGATATTTTTACATGCATTTGAATATTTAACATTTGTATTTTAAGACGTTGCATATAGTTTATCAAAATTAGCCAAAGAATGTGTGATGCGTATAACACCTAAGAAAATGTATTTTATAATATCCGACGATGGATCAGGAACTAAAAAGCCGTTCGTATGGTGTGAGCTGCCGGCAGATTTTTATTTTAATGAATACAACGTAGCTGGTGTGAACGATGAACATAATGAAATTTATTTATTACTATCAACAAGTAACAGAATAATAACTTATAATTTATATACAAATTAATGGCATATTATTTTAGATATGCTATCGAGATCGTTGTCAACTATAAAGAATCATGCTCATTCTCTAAAAATGAAATTAACAAATAGACAAACACCCTGCATTACGTTGGAGATCGAACAAGTATGTACTTTGCTCCGATTCTTTCTAGTATATTGTATAAGTGTAGGTTTTTTCAGTCATCTGATGAGGGAACAGAAAATAGACAATGTGTACATGATATCCCAGTTGAACTAATACCAGTTAAATATTGGAGTGATTATGCTGAACCGCAATTTAACGATTTTCATGTATGAAATTTTATGTGAAAAGCTTTAGCTTTATTTGATCACATTTTTATTTATTGTAGGTATCTATA
This sequence comes from Trypoxylus dichotomus, assembly GCA_023509865.1. Taxonomy (NCBI): domain Eukaryota; kingdom Metazoa; phylum Arthropoda; class Insecta; order Coleoptera; family Scarabaeidae; genus Trypoxylus; species Trypoxylus dichotomus. Next base: position 53,738,101 of record CM042075.1, read on the forward strand.
CAGATGCCCAGCTTAAAGCATATTAAGAATATTGTGGAGAGGATGAAACATATGAGCTCCTCACTGATTGTGTCTGCAAATAAATATGGTCGTTTAACGTTGAAAATTAAAACGAACATGGTGGCAATAGCTGCGCATTTTCCAGATTTAAGTGTCGAATCGTTTGCTGGTACAATTATAAAAACAGACTTTGTAATTTCCCTGTTTTATTATTTAAAATTTTTAGTTGGCCAAACCATTTTACCAGACAGCGACAATGAAAATGATGTTGACGAATTAAGCAATGTAGTTAGTGCTGTTATAGATATTAAAAAGTTCCTCATGTTTTTGTATGGAATGCAATTAAATAATAGTAAAACAATATGTAGCATCGTTCAAGGAAAGATGGTAAAGTTACATCTTGAACAACCCGGTGCTTTATCACTCCAATACTTCTTAACACAATTAATTATCTAAAAATGTTAATATTTTAATATAAGTGTAAATAAATTTATGTATAACCTAAAGTTTATTTAACATCACAACTGTAATGCAGATAATAACAAGAATAAAGAAAGGTAACCATGTCTTTAAGAAACCGCCAACGCTTACATACTTGCTATATATAGCAGCGAGTAGTGCTAATTTAACCATGTTCCAATTAGTGGAATTGTTATAGTTCATTATGTTCAGAGCTGTGGCAACATGCGAGTGGCAATTGTCACAGAACAAGTTGTGCATTCGACCCTTGTAAATTTCTGAAGCTTCAATTACTCCATGATCCCAACCAGATACGCCCCCGCTCGCCTTTGCTGGCGTGAGTTCCCAGTACTTCGTGGGTCTGCCGAAAGCCATATTATCTTCAGTTACGGTGTATGGAGCAGCAAAATCTCGTATAACACCGTTCGATAGAGCTATACCCATATGCCCGATTATTGGAAATAACCACGTTAATATAGGTATTGGGGTCCAGACTATGCAAAACGGAAATCTGTCCCTGGTCTTATCAATTATTGCCATTTGTTCGCTCATTTATTATCGTTCGAGTTATGACTTCATAACCTCAAAGCTTTGACAGTTACTAACATGTTACAAAAACAAATACTACGTCAAACACAGTGACACTTAAATTTTGCGTTAAATATCAGAACTAGGCTTTGTTTTCTGTATTTTACTTAAAGTTTTCTTTTAAAGATTCCATATATTTCACTCACAGATGGTGCTAACAATGAGACGTTTTTATGTGCTTTATTATTTATTTTAACTATCTGTTTTGCAGAATTATACTGTTTTATAATTTGGAAGAGTAAAATGGAAAGACAGGATTATGCAATAGAATTTTTCAAAGCCACTTTTCGGCGGCAGTTTTTAAACTATACTCTATTAAAACGGACTCAAATCAAAAGATGCGTTTACACAATGGAATTTTTCAAAGCTTCTTTTTGGCGGCAGTTTTAAAACTGTCCAGGATTTTATACAAGTTACGTAATTATTATTATAACCATAATTTAGGGACAAAAAATAAATGCAAACCCTAACTGTACCTGAACTTAAAATATACTCGTTTATATGCTAAACGACTATTTCTCAATGTTTACATAAACAACTTAGATTCTTATGAGAATTGCTTGCAATCAAACTCATTCAGAACTTTCATAAATCTATTGTATTTTTTGTACAAACCAATATAAACATAGGATAAGGATAACTTGTCAGATAAATTTGAAATCAGTGCCGATCTATAAATATTGCATCGAAAACTCACATAAAAAGCTTATAGAAAATAATGGAAACGCGCCCCATTCGCTCGACCACAAGCATCTACACGACGAGGTAAACTTTCATGCATGCGTTGAAAACTAGCCGTCGCCTGTCGAATATCTGCTGCTGCTACGAGAATACGTTTCTGGAGGTCATCTTTGTCTTCAATCTCTCTACCACAATACACTTGATTTTTTATATAAGTCCATAAAAAATAATGCAAAGGATTTAAATCCGGGCTGTGGATAGGCCACTGCACATGCCCACCTCGCCCAATCCACTGGGAGTATGTATCATGGAAGAAATTGCGTACTGATTGTGAAATGTGCAGCGGCACTCCGTCATGCATAAACCACATATGTTTTCTTATTTTCAATGGAACATCTTCAAGATACCCTGGCATTGTACCTTGCAAAAACTGTAGGTAAGTTTCCCCATTGAGCTCCGTAGGAAATACAAAAGGTCCTAGGAGCGTGTTACCTATAATCCCCGCCCAAACGTTTACGCTGAAGTCATACTGAAAGGATTTCCTCTGCGTAGTGCTTTCGCAGTACGGATTGTGATAATTTAAAATGCCGTTATTAGTAAAACAACATTCGCCGGTAAATAGCACGTTGTAAGAGAAGTTCGGTTCTTCTGATAGTTTTTCATGGAGCCAGGCGCATAATCTTAAACGCGCATTGCAATCGTTCTCCGTTAGTGGGACTTCTTGCGTGTAACACGGAAGTAGTGAAGTTTGAAGTTTCTCTTTGTTGTGGGAATTCTCCGTACGTTCCGTTTCACCGCCACTATCTTCGTCGTCTAACATCAGCGTACCTTGTTCTCGCAATGAACGTAGCGTTTTCGTAATAACTTCTTCAGAGGGACATTGGCGGGATGGAAATCGTTCTTTATATTCGCGTTGCGCTTCCTCGACATCTTGACCTACTTCGCCGTAAATCAAGATCAAATCGCATAATTCTGATGGCGAAAAAGACATCTCGATATTAACAATATTATGAACGAACAACTAATAACACAACAAACATAACCAACAAATCTACTGATGTCAAACGACCCTCATATGCGTTATTTTGAAATAATTGGAGTATCAGTAAGAGATAACTTCACTTGGTATCAATACTGCCAACCGTCAAAAATTAACATTCGTATTTGGAGAAATTATAGAATCCAAGATGAATTGTCTTATGGAGGGGATTAAACAATATAATTAGTTAGGGCGAAAAGCGGATGAGTCGTCAGCGTATAAATGCGCTACTAATACGCATGCGTTGGCCAAAAACGATAATAAAAGCATGCTCGGGAAAAGACCGACGTTTCTGTTCGATTCTTTGTTTGGTTCGTAGAGATTTTGCAAAATTTTTAATATTACGTATTAAGGTATATCATTTTTATGAGCGATTTTTACATTTATTAGCAGTTAATTTAGAAATTTTACATTATTTCTAGGTAAGTTTTCTTTTAAACCGTTTATTCTGTGGAATACTAATCTTGCATCGGCTATGTTTATCCCTACCCAAATATCTTCTTTGACCTATTTAATTATGTCTCTTTTGATTGTGCTTCTCTTTGAACTGTACCTATGAATTTCCCACCCATATATAGAAAATCTGTTGTAATTATGCACTTAATACTTGTTCGGTTAGACTTGTTTGATTAATTGCTTTGTTTACATGATGACTGACTGTCTTATGAATCAGGACTGCACGGGAAGTTTTACATAGTTTTGCTTTAGACTCCTATGTAAATAATCACCGATGTTTATTATCAACAGATATGTACATGTCCTTATCTACGATATTGGTGATTAAGCATAGCTCTAATGGTTATAACAAACGAAATCTTATTAATCAATTAGTAGCAAAATGTAACTTAACGAGCTTTTTATTTTGCAGTATTTCGTTAGCAACTGCTACAAAAACTGCAAAGTAAAGAGTTTCATTTCAAATGTGCTATAATGATTAGCGTTCTGAAGTAGCTGTTTAAATTTTCTCACGTCTTTCTTTTAGTTAAGGTGAAAAGTGGCTAGCGGCGCTGATGTAACAACAATTTAACATTGTACTTATCCACGTACAGAGTTATCATGAGAATATCTTAGCAATATTACGCCAAGTTGCATTTAATAGTGAATAATAGGTATAAATTTCGTCATTCATATTTATTTAATATTTTGTTATAATTTTAATATTTCATACGTGTATATAATAAATATAGTTGATATGGTTAATATGCCATTTGCTAGATGTAAAATCCCTATACGTAATAATTATTTCCAACAATTTTTATATTTTGTTGATAACATTACTATAGGTAAAATAAATAAATACATTTCATTTATGGATTTTTAGAGATTTCTAGAATTTTGTAGTGTATTTATATATAAATACTTATGTATTATGTGATTCTGTTGTAATAGCCTATTATTGGACCGATTTCCGCTTCAAAAACCTTACTTATTTCTTTATGGTTCACAGTGTTCGACCTAATTTCGCTATAATTTTATTATGTGAAACGTTCTACTATGATCCCTAGCAACGTCGGAAATAAACACAAATACAAAATCTAGTATCGATCAAATTTATGTGTTTACAATGGACAAAGTGGCGAGGCTATTTAATAAAGGTAAAAATTTTCAAGAGCAAAAGAAATCGCCAGATAAATCCGAAAATTTACGAAAAGTTACTCATTTATACTTCAACGATAAACGAATAACGACGATCGTGAGTTCTCTAATCGTTCAGAACTTAATGACTAATGACAATTTCCTTCCAAATTATCGTCTTTCAGAACAGCCTGAAGGGGTATTTTCAGTTGACAGTGTTATATTTGCATAATAATGGCATCGAAAAGATCGAAAACTTGGATAATCTGCCGAATTTACACGGTTTGTACCTGCAACGCAATAAGATTAGGAAGATCGAGAACTTGGACGGGCTAAAAAGACTTCAGCGATTATATTTGGGACACAACGAAGTTAGCGTCGTGGAAAATCTAGAAAATTTGGGACATCTGCAGGAATTACATATTGAAAAACAACGTTTAAATGGCGGTGATAAATTGTGTTTCGATCCTCGTACGATGTGTTCTTTATCAGTAAGTTACATTTGGTTATATCCATGTAAATTGGCGAATAAGCACTTTGTACTTCGTAGTCAAATTCAGGACCTGTATGTTATATGCTTTATTTGTTATAATAATAATACATATACAAATATGACTTAATCTGATATAATCGTGTACTCGATGCTCTCCATAACCTAGTACTGTCGGTAACCTAGATCTCTCTCGTTTGGCAGCGCCCTCTACCTATATATACTACACTGTAGAATTTCATTCGTTAAAATATAAATTATTTGGAGCGTGTTGATATAATGAAATTTGTTTATAATATTTTGCTTTGATAAAATTTTCTCGTTACGTTACTAGCTTTATATACGTTAGTATATATATATATAGTCTCCTTTACATAACTCGCATGTACTCAAAGAAAACATAAACAAATATTTTTCTTAGATTGTCACAGCTTACTCTGTTACCAACTGTTAAAATGTTTTGCTACTACTACAATTTAGGCAGGGACTTTAAAACTGAAATTGTATTTATAACTTGCATTTTTAATACTAGTCAACTATTTTACTCATTAAAATTCGATAAGAAATTAATGTAAATTTCGTTTTTTGAAGGTTTATCAATATTTTATCATTCGTACAAAATTTATGAGACGGGCAAGGAGTTGAAAACCAAATCGCCAACTAGATAAAAAAAAATTAACAAGGCGGGAAATTTATACTATCGTCAGTTATTTATAATGTGTTAACAAACTTTTTATTAATAGCCACCATATCTTTTGAATGATGATAAGTACGCGAAGGGCTAAAAATAGCGCCCCCTGTGGGAGTTTAATATTAAGGAATTGTACAGTTAGTTTTCTCGATAATTGTAAAAATCGAACAAATTAATACAGTATAGGTCACAAACTTAAGACCACTTATTGAAAAAAGGCGATGTTCATTCTGAGTAGCTTAAAATGAACGTAAAAATTGTAATTAAAGTAGTAAAAAGAATCACAAAGTCACGCCAAACTGTAATAAAACATAAAGATGAATTTTCTGAAACCAACATTTAATATCTTATCCTTCGTTGTTATTAATAGCGTATTGGTACAAGATGGAGGTACATATATACAGCTGTGTGTGAAATAATAGCAGTGCATATAAAAATACCGAATCCAGATATTTCATATCATAGACTTTTATATAATAAAGGAGGAATTGAAGTAAGGAAGTGTTCTTTACTGTACTAGAGGCACGATAAGTTCCAATGGACGTCATTAATAAATCGTGACAGGCTTTACGCTGTTACCGGATGCGCACACATAAACTCGCTATCAAACCTAATCTAATATACTAATGTAACCTAGTCTACGAACTGCCAACATTTAAAATGGCTGAACCAAAGACAACCAACATTATTTTCACCAAATATAGGCAATAACAGCAATGTAAAAGTACTGCGATATGGAAAATATAATAATTAAGTAAATAACCATTTCTTTTACACTTTTAACTTTGGTAAAACGAGCGTTGTATTAAAAAACAATGTTGCGTTATCCATTGAAATTTACTTTATTTATTAAGTATTATGTTATAATTATGTACTAATATAAAATATTTTTAATTTATTTGTGTGATTGCATTGCATATTTATGACGTCATTTGATTATATGTATGACGTAGTGTTAATGATATGCATTGAAAGTTATCGTACCCCTAGTATAAGTTTATTCTAAAATCCGGGGAAGTACCTGTCTTCTTAGCACACTAGATTTTTTTCTACTGTGCAAATTAATAGCAATGCTCTATAGAAAATCGAGTATTACGGGTGCGGTTATTACATAAACATATAAATATTCTTTCTACAATAGTAACCGATCCAAATTATATTTTACGAATTACTGTGTTCCTAAATCTTGTTCCTAACCATCTTCTCTACAGTACAGAATGATTCATGAAGGGGATAATAATTTCTTAGAAAGATATTTAGAGAACGTATTTAGATATGAATTTTATACTTGTATTTGTAAATTATCGCGTTGGAAACGGACAGCTTAAATTTATAAGGTGGTCCGATAAAATAGACAGGAACTGTATATAGACTTTATAATTTGTTGTGGTAGTTTTTTTTTTGCACTGCCATTTTTTCGCATAGAGCTGTACTTACTTTTTCTGAAGAAAATTCTTCACAGCAAACTTGTCATTTTTACTTCGAAATAACTTTTTAATTTGATTCTAGGATTCTCTCAATATTCTAAACGTATCCCATGATAGTATTGACACGATTCAAACGTTATTACCTTTGAAATACTTGATGTTCTTAAACGCTTCCAATAATAACATAACGAACTTCTCGAATATAACCGATACTCTGCAACATTTAACTTACTTAAGGGAAGCGAACTTTTCAGGAAATCCTATCTCAAAGAAGAGGCGCTACAGAGAAACTATTATCGGTAAATCTAACAATCTAAGTAAGTTAGGATCGAATCAAATTATAATACGTTGATTTTCAATTGAAACATTTGTTTAGAAATGCTCGATGGTAAAGAAATCGCTGAAATTACTAGGTCTTTTATTAAAAGATTCGAAATCGAGAAGGCTAGTGTCACGCACCCGGAAGGAACACCAAACTTGCCAAGTAATATTGCAGGTCTGTGATATTTTTGATTAGATGCTCTTTTTTGTTGTTTTTGTAATTGCTGATTGGGACATTGTAGATATTGCCAAGAAATATCCTTTATCGATACAGAAAACTGTTTCGAATTACATGCTGAAGCCAACGATGTCGTCCAAGATGTTAAATCTGCCGTTTAGTTCGAGTGAACAGTACATTCCTTGGAAATGTAGTAAGTTATTTCATTGTATGTTGGTATCGTAGGAACTGATTTAATTGAAGCACTATATTGTGAGTAGTCTCAGCAAAATGGGGCAAATTACAGTGCAGTGTGGAAAACAACGTGGAGGGGCCGAGTGGCCTCATCAAGGCGAGTGTTCAGTAACCTTCATAAACATGTCTAGTAGTAGTAGTCTAGTAGTGTGAGAGAATCTGAATCCTTGTCAATAACACATTCAAATTTTCGTATTACACTTTCACTTTTTTCGCCTTCCGCCATACATAGGTGTGAGTGAACACCATCAACAATTTGAACAGAATTCACAAACTACATCGAATCATTTTGTAATTTTTCAATTCTCTTCGCTAGCCATAGTAGTTCTTGTGAATACTTTCTAAATCACATATTACCTGACTGTATTGGAACATTTTCTGGCTTTTCTTGATAGCTTTGGCATGTGTCGGGATCGAATTGTAAAACTACCCTTTTCACATAATCAAAATGATTGCAGTGGTAAAATGCAGCCTTTAACCATGTTCCCCAACGCGTAGTAATCGGCTGTGGTGGTCCAGGCACTTGGGGACATAGTTCGTGAAATCTTTTTGTACGTTTTGGGGACTTTAGAAATACTGCCTTCGTATGAGCTATTAAAGCATTTATTCGTGACTAACATTTAGGAATCAGTTGCACCACAAGGTTTAAAGAATGGATTTTACATGTAACAGATTGCCAATCTTTTCTTTAAGAGCTCGACCTAAGGAAAGCACGTTAGCGGTATCGTCACAAACATTAAAAGTTGGCTTGTTGAAATTTGCCTCAACACCAACTTTTTAAAATTTCATTGCTAGTATATTTTGCAACTCTTTTGGAAGCAAGTAAGATATGGGATGACGGTTCAAACTCTTCCATTGTACGTACCATCACATTCACCACAGAATGTTTGTTGGCATAGTAAAGTGAACGGTAACATCATATAGAATAAAACAAACACCTATATCAAATATTAATTGTTAGCTGTATCGTTTGCCACGGATTTCAGAACAGTGATTTATATTTTTTAGGTGGCGTTCGCACTTCCACCTGCTGGTACACGTCAAATAGTTGTAGCACTTTACACATTTAATTAATTCTATCGCCTTCGTATTCTAAATCCGGCATACTCGCTATTACATACATTTCCTAATTTATCCGAAATACGCCGTTTCCAAAACGTACCTAAATGCGATATTTTCCTAAGTATGTGTGTACTGACAAGCACTCACAACGGCCAGTCGAATAAGAAATACTGATTTTGGCAAACCTTTTAGAGGTATTTAAGAAGGAATATATTTCTTTTTAGTGCCGGTAACATTTGGTCGTATCAACCCTAAACCGTCAAAAGTCTTGCGAAAACACCAGAAGAGATACGAGCAGAATACAATGAATTTATCCAATTTACCAAATTTTCATTGAACGCACAGTGTATTGGTTTATACCGTCCTGTTTTGTCTACGTGTTGTTTCGATCAATTCACGTCCAAGTTTTTTTTGAGTGTGGAAGGTAGTCAAAAAGTGGGAGTCTATGTTTAAGTACCATCTATTATGGTATTTTGGTATTATTGTAGGAAATTGATTAATATGTATGCCGCCATGTATATGTCTAGGAATAAATTATTTGCATCAAATTACTCTGATTCATTGCATATTTGTTAATTAGGAAAATGATTGTACACATACACTACCGTCCATAGAAGTTTGGCCAAGTAACTAAAATTTTAAAAATCAAAAAGTAAAAGGCAATCAATACTAAAGAAATAAATGTATTACCCTTCAAAACAACAACTATCAAAATCTAACGAAATGTTTTATTTTTTCCTATTCGTTGTTAACAAAATTCTTAAACATTTCTTTCGTCAAAAAATCCACCTTTTGCATCGATTACAGCTCGAACAACACGCGGCATCTTTTCGATTAATTTTTTGAGGCTTTCGCCCGGGATGTTGTTCCATTCTTGTTGAAGGATATTCCAAAGATGTCCCTTGGAAATAGGAGCGACTCTTCGAATTTTTCTATCAAGTTCATCTCACAATAATTCAATAGGGTTGAGATCTGGACTCTGTGGTGGCTATGTCAGAACTTGTAAAATATTTGTTCGATTTTGCTCATCCAGATACTGTTTGCATATTCCGGCTGTGTTTCGGAACGTTATCTTGCATAAAAGTAGAATTCTCGCCGATTAGTCGCAGCCCCGAAGGAATGGCATGAGTCTCCATTATTTCGTTGTACTACTCTTTTCGTATTATACCTTTGATTCCATGTAAGGCGCATGTTCCTGAGTAAGAGAAGCAACCCCAAACTGTAACTGAACCGCCACTGTGTTTTATTGTCGGTACAGTGCATTCGACAAGCATCCTTTTATTAGCAAAACGTCTGACAAACACTCTCCTGCTGTGACCAGACACTTTATATATTGATTCGCCAGTCCATAGAACATTTTATCACTGTTCTACCGTTCAATCCCGATGTTTCCGGTCCCACTGTAGTATTTTCAGTCGATTACTCTGGCGTAGCATCGGTACAACTTATCTAATAGATTAAAATAATCCGTTGTAAATGAAGATAATTGTTCTGGGCCATAAAGCACTTAATGACTTATTTTTTTTTGTAATACATTCATTATTTGAGTTGCAGATGTATTTAAGATAGATGCTTATTAATATTATCGTCGTTGAATGCAATAAAGCTTATTAAATTAAAGTATTATAAAACTTTCTCCTTTGGCCAAACTTCTATGGACGGTAGTGTATATATAGATAAAGGCAGCACTCACAGAACCTTATAGGTGTCTCAATATTTTGTTTTTTTTGTGATAATTATATATACAAATCTTTCATCTACGGTTTATTTTTTTAATTAAGAGCGTTTTAAAATTTTGGCGCTTGAAAGTACTTTCCTAGAAATTAGTTGCTCGTAGTATAGATTAACACCATATAATAAATAACAAAGCTCAACAATCCCCCATCTAATCGGTATTGGACCTTGAAAGTTTGTCCTCGCCATTGTTTAATTTTACGAATTAAAGCGTACTTGGGTGTTTTTCTTTAACAATAATTTTATTATTCAGCAATATTAAACAAGTATGGGAACTTCTAAACATTTGCTATAAAATTCAGATTATTAACTTTGAAGTGATTAAAATTCCCCGCTGAAAATACAACCACTAATTTTCTAATGCGATTGCGTTTTTTGCATTATACTCCTCTTACCTAAAAAAAAAATACTCCACAGTACATCTTCACTATGGTACAGTTTCTAAGCCATCTTAATACATACCTTTTCCCGCTATAGGTGGACACCACAAGAAAATGTCCGTTGTATTTATAAATACGCAATCTTGTGAAACCTTATACGAAGTAGCTCCGCTCCTTCACTTTTTTTTTATTTTTGTTACATGATCCAATAGAATTAGATAACCTATAAACTAGTTTCTTTTTCTGAATTTCTCTTTATTCGCTTGAATAGGAATACTTACAATACACCTCTTATCTTTTAAACTTTTCGCTTACTATTTATTAATAGCTTTTGCTTAATAAAGTAATATTTCATGTTAATTACACAAATAAATTAAAAAGCAACAGTTATTGTCATAAGAAAGGCTTTTATATGTATATAAACTTTCACAAGCACAAGAGTTAAAAAAAATACTCCAAATCATTTATAAAACTGAATAAGAAAAAATACCGATTCAGAAAGAATTTCCCTTACGTTTAGAAAAGTACGAATGAATACAGGATGGCCCATAACTTATACGACAAACGTTGACAGGTAATCGGATATCATTTTTCTTTCTTATTTTGTAAACGAAAAAGTATATACAAGTAAGTGGTTTGCTAATAACAGCATAATAGTTTAGAATATAAATGCAATCTGTCCTCGTAGTAATCGTTTATATTATGAGGTTTCTCAAAGAATCAATGAATGGTCTGAAAAAATGAAGCTGCTGAAGCTATCACCAAGAACGATAATGACGTTTCTGGAGTTCTTAGGAACATTACTTTGAAAAATATCGCGTTTTTGTTTGCCAATTTCGCTATCAAACTCTCATTTACTACGATACTGTTGATATTCAGCAACATAAACGGTGTCTAATGAGGATATTCTATTCCAGATTTTCAAAGATGTCAGTGGATGAAGATGAACAAGAATTTTCTAAAATCAATCATTAACCCATGATATTTCAGATTAGCGAACGGATCATTGCAGATGAAGAAGATATTTACCATTAGGCAATAATGACATTCCTTCCAATGAAGACGTTGGCATAGACGAAAGTGAAAGTTAAACGTGGAAAGACTATTAGTTTAAAGGATTTCATCTGTTTATGAAAATTTGTTTAGACTAAAATCTTGAAGTGTCCTGAATACGGTATATTGGTTTACCAACAACATGCGGTTCTATTATCTTGCAGATGTGTCAATGTTTGAACCAAATTTTTTTTAAAGAACTTTTTACCACCTATTTCTTTTCTAACATAGTTTAAATGGCATCCTGAAAGATCTAATATTATCTAAATTCAACAACAAACACTACGTTTGTTTAACCCGATTTAGATTGTTTGTTGCATTTAAACCCTCAACTTCAAGATCTCCAATTTTCGAAATTGACAATGCGCACGTTTACATCAATTTTTCCACGCGAAACAGCATCTCCAATCACCCGTTAGAATTTGTCATATAAGTTACGGATCACCTTGTATCATATGAAAGAAAGGATAGATGACTTTTTAATAGACAAGCGCACAACGCAGAATTCTAAACATCTAAATAATTAGATATTTAATTTTATTCAACAAATTCACATATATTATATATATATATATATTATAATTAAATATATATCTTTCTTTGTAATAATACATAATAAATAGTACATATAAGCACATACATAAATAAAAAATACAATCAAAATGGAATGTCATGGTTGCGAATTGTTGAAATGCGGGGGCGTCGATCAAGAATTACCTTCTCGAAGACTATGGGAGATTCACGTTTATCGTCTTATTTGTTGGTACGGATGTTTAATATTAGGTTTGTTTTAATCCACTGGGGAAGCGGGGACGTTCATCGTGTAATGATTTCAACAGTTGCCAAACTAGATTAAGTTTAGTTTTATTGAGTTTAATAATAAATCTTTCAAATTTGATACCAAGACAATTGAACGGTTTTAAAAGATCCTACTAGCTCAAGGTTTATAAAGTATACAGGGTGCTCGACAACTTATGTTAGTGTGGGATTAATCTGAATAAAATTACTTGTATTTTTCATTCTAGATATGATAGATTTTCATTGTGAGAGAGTTAAGTTTTGTTTTTGTTTGACTTATTATCATTTTATTTTATTAGATTGTATTAGGACTGCCTTAAACGAGAATTACAGATAGTATTAGAATAAAATTCTTAAAAATACAGAGACAACAATTGCACCTAGACAAAAAGAACTCCGTTTATATGAATTAAATTTCCAATGTTTCATTTCAAATAAACTTTAACATTTCTCACTTTATTATTTTTTACTGCTATTACCCTAGAGGATTTGTATATACATATTTTTATAAAAATTCATTTTTTATGCAGTAATTTTATGAATTTATCGTATTTATTTTGATCTTTGAGTAGTTGGAAATAAGACATAAAAGTTCCTAAATTTCTGCTTTTAGCGATTTCCATTTTGGTTAACTTGTCAGTAGCAATCTGCTTTTACTGTATTTCTCGGTTGTACATGTAATCCAAATTTAATTAATGAATATTAAATTAATTCGTTAAAATTCATAGAGCCACACTCTTTGTTATTGCAGTAATTTAAAAATGGCACCCTAGGTGACGCAATTTCCGCTTACTAATGTTAGACATTTATTAGTTGAAAATCACTACGCAACCTTTATTTACTCTATAGATCTGGACCATAATCGCTATACCTTTGATAGTCTATTTAGTTCCTTTTAGTTCATTGTGCATGCGCATTTATTAAAAAATGGGCCATTAGTTACGTTTGAAACCATAACCATGCCAATTTAAATTTCGTGATTTAGAATATGAAAAAATGGATAAATTCTGATTGTTCTTCAATTGCTTTAACGTCAAATTTGAAAGATTTAATACAGTTTTGGTGACCTTTTTTCTTTTAACGTTAGTGAAACGAGTGTCTTAAAATAACGCATGCGCCTTAATAAAGGATACTAAAATTGATATACGCATGGGACATCATATTATTATATTACCAGTGGTTAGAACAAACCATCGAATTCCTTTATAATGGCAATGAATACTTCTTTTTGTAATAATAAAAAGCACCATAAACTTTCAACAAATACATATTCAACTGGATTAGTATTCAAAGAAATAAAAAGAAGCTACAAAAAACAGATATCCATCTTAAGAAAAACACTTAATATTTAATAATATCATTTACTTATGATAAGTTAAGAATAAAAAAAAAAACTATTTTGAACATTTATAAGTAAAAGGGAAACACAGGTAGGTACAATATAAAAAACGTGTTTGACACAAAAAAATGTTGCTAAACATATATATGCATATAGTAAAATAGATTAAAAAAAAGGACTTCTCCATACACCAATCTTAACGTTAGTAATGTGATGAAACCTATTCAAAGTTCCGTGAGACGTTTATTTTTCAAATATTTCGACTTATATTGTGGGGGTAGGTAGTACTTATAATAATCGTATTATCGTAATTATAATTAAATTGTTTGGCTGCAGCAGCGGGACAAAGAAAGAAGGTCAGAGCTACGCGTTTTCCATTTAGTTAGGTAATATGACAATACCTATGTATATCTAACAACTACGTACGTAAAAAAAAACTTTAAAAACTTTCAGCAAGCCCAAAATCGTTTAGCTGAGCACGCTGCAAGGGTTAAATCGTATATTTTTCTTGGTTCGAATATTAGGTAAGTCGTTTGTCGTAATGTCAATCTGTAAGAAAAATGGTTAACTGCTATTAAAATGTTATACAAAATTACAGTTAATACTACACTAGGATGACAGAATAAAATAGACACCTACTAATTAAAAAAAAGATTCTATTCTCGTTATATATACAAAATATTTTAAATTAGACTAATATTTTGTCGATCCACCTTTACTTGCGGGAAGTGCTGCGAGTCGTGGCATAGAATCTATTAAATGATTAATGGTGTCTTCTGGAATATTTAACCACTCTTCTGTAACAGCTGCCACGAGTTCTTCCTTATTGCTGGGTTTTCGGGGTCGTTTCGCCATATTTGTCTGGATTATGTGCCAAACATTCTCTATTGGATTCATGGCATGGTAAAATCCGAATCCCCTGTTCCTCTTTCCATGTGGTTGTTGTTCTTGCTTTGTGGCAGGGTGCTCCATCCTCCATAAAAGTGGCGTCTTCTTCAGATAAAATGGCGTTGTCGAATATCGGTAGTAGTGCTTCTGTTAATATTTGGATATATTTTGCCGCATTCATATTTCCGTCGCAGATTACTAACTGCGATCTTCCACCATACCACATCGCGCCCCACATGGTCACACCGCCGTATTTCACCGTCTAAGGCAAAATGTGTCGTCTAGTTGCTGTGACGAACGTCTCCACACCCACGTACGACCACTATCACTGAATTGGCAGTATCTGCTTTCGTCTGAAAAAATGACAGACCGCCAAAACTTTTCAGGCTTCGTTCGCATTTCGATTGCCCAAGCCATTCGGCGCCGTTTTTGAAACGCCGTAAGGAGAGGTTTTTCTTTGCCACCCTTTTATACATCCCCACACTGTGGAAGTATCGCAGAACGGTGCGCTGACTTTTCAGTGAAGTTGCCGCAAGCTCAGCTGTACTTTTTCGTGGTTCTCTTAACACTTCGCGCACAAGCACCCTTTTACTTCTTTCAGAAGGTCCGGCACGACCTGGTCTTGGCTCCACTGTTGTTTTTTCCTTGCGTTTAAATTGTGTAATCACACGGTTAACTGTGGACAACGGAATATTTAAAAATTTACTTATTTCACGTTGCGAAGCGCCGCGTTCACTCTGGCCAACGATGCGACCCCGGGTGAAGTCGCTAATATCACTGGAACCTTGTAAGCGAGGCATAGTTGTAACAATACTAAACTATGACGAATTCCTTCCGATACATCTACCACTACCCTAATGACAAGAGAAAGTTCTTAATTCGTTCTTAGAATTTAGCTATTTACATATTTATACCGCTTTACCTGCTGTCTATTTTATTCTGTCACCCTACTGTATATTAAACCAAAATTATGTTATTTTTTTATTATTTCCATAGACCAAACTAATAATAATAGTATTTATACCGATAAAGTCACGAAAGTTTCTAGTTACATGACTGTTTCGTCCATATTTCATTCAGGATCAATGAACTAGTTGAAGTGAGATAGAATACGGTTGAACAATGTGTAGATAAGAGCTTTGCAAATGTTTACTACAGTGCATACAAGCCTAATAATTATAGTAACAGAGAATACCGCTCTGTTGACATTTGTTACCGGCTTTTTACTGTTTATTCAGGCTTTCTTAATTTTCAACATTTATTTTTATTTAATTCCACTATTTCTTTTGCTAACAATTCTTTTCAGAGCTGTAGTGAAGTAAATCGTTTAGTTTGTGGTACGTTTGGAGACCTTAAAGAAGTATACGAAGACTTAAAACATTTCTTTAAAGGTTACAGATCAAGATGTCCGGTTGACGACTTAGTTCTTGTTGCCGAGAGTTAGTTTGCTGTTTACCAGTGTATTTAGAGAAGGAAAAGCGAAAAGAGTCCTCTAATATCTGTTGATTCGGTCCAAGAAGTAATTCGCAATTCTTCTTTTTGGTCGAAAGTTGGAGGATCCGTTCTGAAGGTGGTAGGAAAATGAAATTCAGAACCTATATGTAAAATGATACGCAAAATCAATTTCCGCCGGAGTTATCATCTTATCGCCTCCAGATCCGACCCTAAAGGTCGAAAACCAGTTGAAATAGATCCCTTTTAAAGAGCGATTGTACTGATATTGTAAGGGACTCCGCTCTTCAATAACGTCTCTCAAGGTCCTTCTACTAGAAGGAAGCACCGTGAAGGGGGTCCTGTGGAGCTTTGAACGGTCTTTAGGATCTAACGTCAAAGCCTGCATTTGTTGCTCGTAGAACGCAATTTTTGGGCAAAAGAAAATTTTTTAGCTGAAATCTGACAATTTTGTCGTATTCAGCGTGATGAATTACATATATCACCGAAATTTGAGCGAAATCGAACGACCTTCGCAAATCGTCAAAAATCGACAAATTTTCCTCCCACCCCCGGGATTTTGGAAAAAATCTCGACCTCTCCAATATTTGACTTTGACGTCCTTTAGGGTCGGATCTAGAAGAGATTCGGCAACAACTTCCCCGGAAATCGATTCAGCGTGCCATTTTACATAGAACCCCTAAATTTCATCTTCCTACCACCTCCAGAATGGATCCTAAAATTTTTGATCGAAAGGAAGAATCGCGATTCAAAATTTGCTATTTGATTCGAGGAAAATGTGGTATTTAATTGTATTCGGCGTGGTCAATTGCATGTATAGACTAATTTATTATTAAAAGTAATTTCCTCTCCGTAGAGGTTGACAAAATATGTGTTTGAGAATCTTAAAAGATTTGTTGGAAGGGGTAGCTTGTAAGCTTTAGTTTTCTCGTTTCCATTGCATAATCTATAATCATTTAAAACATGTCAGCGTAGTTTGTATAAGCGCTCTAAACAGTAAATATAATTCATTTCGTAATTACAGAAGTTTTTCCGTGTTTTTTTTTGTTTGAGAAAAAATATAAATAACATAATTTTAGGTCTGACATAATTTACGCTTTTAAAACGCTCTCTTGTAATTTACCTTATTATTGAGTAGCTGCCTGTTGCTGAATCTCTATCTTTTCCACGGTCATATCCGGGTTCATCGCAGTTGCCTCTTGTATAGCTTCGGCTAATGCACGATCGTGGTCTATGGGATCGCCATCGGACTGTATAGTAATTTTCTGCTCCACTCTGGTCTCCACGACCCCGTCGCGTTCGGTTTTATACTGCGGAATAAGAAATGACGGAGTCGTATCGAGTTCGAACATTTCGTATTTTAATTGCCAACTTTAAATTA
This sequence comes from Trypoxylus dichotomus, assembly GCA_023509865.1. Lineage (NCBI taxonomy): Eukaryota > Metazoa > Arthropoda > Insecta > Coleoptera > Scarabaeidae > Trypoxylus > Trypoxylus dichotomus. Next base: position 53,755,871 of record CM042075.1, read on the forward strand.
GCGTGAATACCAACTACGAATACTCTAACTAATGCTATAGTAGGTATGCTCTTACCGTTATAGTTTCTACAGTTCGCGTTTTCGAGCTAATCGTTTGCGAGCTGACGATCTCCCCTGTCGCCGAATAGTTGCCATCGTCGGATGTTAGATGTACTTTTCTGGCTTCCGTCGCTACTACAGGCACTGAGGTGGTGGTTGTTCTTGTGATCGTTGGGTCGCCACTGTACATCACGCTTTCCGTACGTACGATACCTCCAGGGATGTCATCCTTTTGAAAATTAAACTGTTCGTAATTCTCTTAAAGTATTAATTTGTACGAAGTTTCATATTCCGGTACTTTTGTTTTGAAGTACATAGATGTATATATGTATATATACGATAACTACGATAATTATTATTTTATATAGATTCTTAAAAGTTATAAATTACGTCACACGGTGATCGAAGTATACTATCTCAAATAACTAACGGATATTTCATAATGTTAATGATTCAGCGCGTTTTTAAAAATTCAATATTTGAAGCATCTGAATGTGTTTTAAACTTGCCCAAACAAGTTTTAATGCAACGCAAAAGAAAACATAAAATATAAACTGTCAATTTGACAGACAAAAGTGGCAAAATATCATTGCCAACTGATATTTCAGGCAAATATGTATATCCATATGCTTGGGAATATACAAAAATATAACATTAACATATCACTCATGTCTTAATATTCATTTTTCATTTTGAATCCCCCGCTATTCAACGTAGTTCTCCATTGACAAACTTCCTCTTTTACCCGTATTGCCAAATAGTTGATGATAAGACAGTTAGGCGTGTTAGATGTGAAATTAAAGTTCTAAAATACTCGTTTTAATAATTGCTTTAATACACTACCGCCCATAAGTTTGGATGCAAGGCGAAATTCCTTTAAAATAATACAACTGATAGGCATATCGTGAAATAGCTAATCTCTATTAGAAATTATTAAATATAAAATTGCTACACATAATCCGTAAAGCCCAAACATTCAGGTATGAATTTCATACGAATACATGTTATTGCTCTTTTCCGAGAATGCGATTATTGTTTGACGGGGATGGGATAGGATAGCTGCTGTGATTATTTTTGGTTAAACGGTTTTGTACTATTTTGGTAATCGTTTAGTGCATGTGGTATTAATCCGAAAGAAAATGCTCCAAGGTTAGGGAAAGGTGTGGGTCCATTACATATTGACTCATAGAAGATAGACAGGACAAAATCTTGATAGAAGGCGAAATGTGCGGCTACGGGTAACATCTGGAACTGAAGATAGATTTATAGAAACGACTTCGAAATAAGATCGACGACTAACGGCACCGGATATCGCAACGCGCGTTAATACACAACGATGAACAAATGTTTCTATTTACCAACGTTAAAAGAAACGATTAACATGGGCAAGAGAGTATGCAAACTAGACACTGGATGATTGCAATGTGGTCTTATGGATCGACGAATCCAAATTTCAGTTATTTGGTACACAGCGGAGTTTTTGTTCGTCGACAACCAGGGGAAAGAATGAGGGCTGCTTAGTGCCGTCCGTTAAACATGAACGTGGTAGTATTATGGTATTTGGTTGTTTTGCTGGAACAACTACGACTGATTTAGTGAAAATTAGTAGTGCAATGCGGAAAGAAGAGTATTTTGATATCCTGTAAAATCATGCTATTCCGTGTCCACGCCGTCTTGTTGGTGACCTGTTTACGTTGCAATACGCAAACCCTAAATATATCCCTTGAATCTGTAAAAACTATTCAGAAAAGTAAGCAGCAGAAAATGAACTAAAATTAATGGTTTGGCCTCCCCAAAGTCCAAATTTATCCCCCATACAGCTCTTATGGGACGAGCTTGATCAAACAGCTAGACAGCGACAACCTGAGAACACTCAACACCTACGAGAATATTTACAGGACCCATGGCAACAAATTGACGCAGACTGTTTCGAAAAATTGCTTCGAAGAATGCCTAAAATTTGTGCAGCAGTTATCAAAGCGAAAGGAGGTCATATTGAGGAAAATAAACTTACGAGCTAAATAATGCATAAATATTATTACGTTTGGATTCACAATAACATTTTACTATGTCTGAGACCTTTTGTAAAATCCGTTGCTGTTTCCAAACTTTTGGATGGTAGTGTATATGCTATATCTTCATCTAATGCTTTAAAAGGTTGGATTATATAGTGCTTTACTTTCCAGATTTCCTAAATTTTATTCATCCCTACAATGTATTAAAATGTAACAAAGTTTTCTTAACCTTAATTTTTTTTTTCATCGTACCATAGCTATCACGTCTTATGATGTTTTATATTCCTTTTAAGATTTTTCTTTGTTTCTTGTTAAATGAAACTGTTTTCTAAATAAAAGAAATGAGGCAATATATAACTGTATCCATTCAACAAGCTAAATAAAACAAATAACACTAGGCTTTCATGGTCAGACTCCAAGTTTGTACCGGCAGCACGAATTTTCGGATTTGTTGACTATGATCTTGACCAGGTGTATGACGACGTGTCGCCACACATGGCGGCTGGCATCTTCATCTCAGCAATTACTGAGATGACCAGCAAACCGTTAACTCCGTTCTGAAGGTAGCAACAATAGTGTTTGAAGGAACGTCGACATACACCTGCTCAAGACCACGGCCAACACGTCCGAAAATGACTATTGCCACCATAAACTTAAGTTTAATGGAAAATCTAAACTGGCTAAAATGTACATGTGGAAATTCTTACTAATTCTACAGAAAAATTCTTATTAATTCTAGAAATTCCGGGTAATCATCTTGTGGTTGCTCGGAAGAATTGAAATTTCCTCCAAGAATATTGTCGTCGGCAGTACAATCAGAATATCACTCAATTTTCATAATTTTCCACTTTTCCTGGAATCTTTAAAAAATTGCCATCTCTTGCCCCTTGCAATGCCTATTTCGTAAATGTGAAGCCTACAAGGTAGGAGCAATATTTTTCCGCAATTTCTGCTGTAACTATTCTGTTAGACTCTGTTGGAAGTAGTACTAGCAAAACTAAATGCGTCGACTTTCGCAAGGCCCCAATTCATCAGAATTTTATAAACTGCTAACGATACTTCAGTACCAGATGAAGACGGTAGTTACATACAAAATACATTCACAAGAACGAGCGAAACTAACGGGTCCCGCATTAAATATTTCAAATTTTATTTTTTACTATATAAATATCATCCCAGCACACATGTATATAAATACGCAATATATAAATGTTACATCAACATTACCCACCCTCCTTCTACAAATCTAGCTACTTCGATCTCCATATGACACAAAGTATAAAAATCGAGTAACGTATTTAACGATTTTGACGTTCAACTTTAAGTGATACCCACACAAAACATAATCCGTTAAAAACAACATTACCTTCATTAAAAAGTAAGAACAATTACATTAGACATATTATCACAAGTTGTCTATTTACGTAAGTAGTATAGTTATTACTAGATGGCATCAGTGCGAAGGTTGTATACGCAAAAATGGGATGCCGTATCAAAAGTAAAAATATCGTATGAAAACATAAAGGCAAAGGATGTAGGGTAGAAAACGGCGTACTCACCTTATACAACGCATGATCATTATAGGGTGAATTGGGGTCATCAGGTGGGTCAATCGGTGTGCCGGAATCGCCTGAACTAGTCGAGCTAATGCTATCTCGTCGGCCCAGCTATAAGCCATGCAATTATTGCAGATTCGGTTGTGCGCACAGAATGAGGTACGAGTGGTGAAAAGTAATGAAAACAATACGGTTACGGTTGTTATTCTAACACAATACATATAATTATTCGCTGAACATTAATAAGCAAAACATCAATTCATTTTCGAAGAAGTAAACTTTCGAGAGTAAGATTTGTCTCTTGAAAATGGTCACTACTTCTAAAATGTGTAAGGTAAAAGAATGCGAAAATAATAAATAAGCAAAAATTATGTCTTTGTATACAGGGCGCTCTAGAATTTCCGCTAAGGCTTCATGATTTCTGAATAAAGAATACCTAATAACAAAATTTGTTTCTAACGCTTAGTTTTCTGTGTAATCTTTTGAAAAGTGACGTTTTTTACATGACATATTCTATCGTTATATATAAATCAATCTTCATAAATACCAAAGCAAAGTATTAGAAAAATTATGGGTGCTGAAGTTTTTAGAAGAAACGTAATAACGGAATATCTATACTCCATTCACGTTAAGAATATATAGAAGCATATTCACACAGGAAAAATGCAATTTCATCTGAAATTCTGTCAGTTGTCAAATTTACTTATCATTATGGTGTCGTTGTTTCCTGCAATTTTTCATTGTATCTTATAATAGAAGAAATGTACATAGTGTTTACTGCAGCCGGAGTACAGTAGATAAGTGTACTTGCAGGGCTTTCTTTTTCACCGAATAGCTCATCTAACGTCATCATTGATAATAACCAAATTCTATACAAATTTAAGAAATTCTATACTTTGAAGCCATTCGATGTTTTGGATACAGCCCTGTTGAGCCCATTATGTATTGTTCATAATCACCAACATTCTTCCTTCTTTGGCTTTGTCTTGTACATATTGAATTACCTTCAACCATACCATTGAAACTTCCTCTTTTAAAATTGATGGAGATTACCAACGGAGGGATTTACTTCATAACATATGTATAACTTGGTATCAAACACTATGTATATAAACATTATTCATATCAAAGTTAACTTTCAAATTTTCGATTAAAGTTTATCGATAGCAATATTGCTATTTTGTTTGCCATACGACATATATGTTCTCTTCGATTAACCCTAATCTAATCTCATTTACTTTCTCTCATAATTAAATAAGCTCCTACTATTTCGGTAAATGAAACAACCGAATATTGCAATTAATGTCACTTTTACTTATAATTGCGGTATTATTTTATCAGGTCATATAACCATAATGTGTAGCACATAAAAAATGAAAAACTCTGCTATTTACTATACAAGATTTTGGTAACCAAACTTTGACGTTTACCATGTTAACAGTTAAATCGGTTAAATTTCACGAGTGTAATACAGCGGCCGATCGTAGCACTATCTACTGCATTCTTAACGTGAATGAAGTATAGAATTTTTTAATGTAAATATAAATGGTTTCAAGAAATTGTGGTATTACTTGCGAAAAACATAAAGTAATACACTAAAATCTTTGTGGTCGCCTCTGAACAGCAAACACCTCTAAATAACGGACAGACAAGACGGGGTTCAGTTAGTTTGTTGTGCTAACTATTTCATGGTTGACTTGGAATCACGCAAATTTTATACTAACATTTGAAATAAGAATATTGTTACATTTTTAAATAATTCGCATTGTACTATAAATTTAAAAAGCGATCTCAAACTGGAACGCTTTCATATTTTCATTCCATTAAAATTGTTGGAACAATATTGCCAACTTTTCCCTCGTTTTGTATTCCTGCACATGTAAACTAACGCTCACAGATACATTTTGTTCTTAGTTTCTCTTTTACTGAGCCACTTCGAAGATTCAATTGAAATTCATATAAACCCTGTATAAATTGCAGTCCGAGTATTGCAACACAAAAAAAATCTATCAAAAGGAAAGTGCGCCGGATAGGGTAATGGAAGATATAATTTTAAGCAAAATATTTTGATAAATGAATAAACGGTAAAATAAATAAAGAGACCTGTTCGCCACTAACTACGGTGCTGGTAGTTTTAACCTCCTGCGTAACGGTGCGTTGTTCTTGCCTGGTGGCGCTCGACGTCATCGAATGGGCCACCGTCTTTTCCTCCATCTGTTGCGTGCGAGCGTTCGCGGCTAGATCTTCGTGGGTGGTGGCTGTACGCGTTGTGACTGCGCGTGCGGTTACAAAAGGTGACTTACCATCGTCAATCGGGACATCGGCCTTTACACGTGTAAAAAAAGAACAAAAAAAATCAAAAAACCGAAAAATAAATCGTCATTGAAATTGAACAGGCGGATGGGACGATGTTATTAAAAGTAAGAGATGTTCAAACAGACGTGCAATTAGTAGATACATACAGTTTGTTGACTTTAAGATTAGCCAATCGAAATGTTGTCTTCCGAGTTGCACGCAGGGAAATTATAGTCAAAGGAAGCACTTTGTTTTAAATATTAGGAAGGAAGTATCAAAATTCAAGCAACTCTCATATTCGTTAAACTCACAAGAAAAGGTTTCCGGGTTCTTTCTAATAGAGTACAAAACACTGTTATCACGAGAATAAAACGAAATTTTTACGGTAGAAATCAGTACAAAATAATGCCGTTGCTAAATTTCTGAAAGTCGTGAAATTGGTGCGATGACCAAAATTCAATCATATATATATATACAGGATGGTTCCTGACTTGGTTGCCAAATACTAAGAGGTGATTGAGAATGCTATTTTGAACAAAAAGTTTATATAAACCTTAAGCCTATTCTTAATAATTCACGTCGTATTAAAGAGTATACTTTTACAGTAATTGGGCATATTACACAAGAATATGCTATAGTAAACTTTCGATTTATATAAAAAAATATTCTATTTGTAAAATTGTGTATTCAAACAGCGTTAAGCTTCATAGATTATCTCAAAAATATTTTGGCTACAGAAAAAATAATTGAAGACTAACGATCTAAACTACAAACTCTAGCAGATTATGCAGTGAAAATGCATCAAAAAAATGAAAAAAAATAATTAAATCTAACTCCTAAAAGATACTCTGTAATATATTTACAATAAAGATCATACTCAGTCATTCATTCAAACTTTACCTTATTAACTTGACTGGATATCGTTACTTCACCGGTTCTACCATCTTCGACTTTCTCCTCGATATTCTGCACAACCCCGTCCTTATCCTTAGTGATGATCTGCTTCGTGGTGGTCTTCACAATCACCGGCGTACTCGGTCCCTTCGCCTTGGACATCTTGAGACTCGGCAGATCCTTCAGATTCTCGGTACCGTACTCGTTCAAGTCGTCGTCGCTAGATTCGTCCGATATACCTTCCTTTCCGCTTCGCGAATAAGTTTTCACATTCACCTTCGTGCCTTTAAGGTCGCTGAAATGGCTCGGATCGATCTGCGCGTAATTCAAGATTAACTCGCCGGTTATGGGATCGCGCCTTGCCGTTTTCGGATCTATATCGCCGGTCTGCGGATCGATATGTCCCCATTCGGTGTGGATCTTTCCGGTGACAGGATCGATTTCCCCGGATAACGTGAGGATTTGTGTCACTTTAGTGTTCGCGCTTTTAACTAGCGGGTCGTTCGGGTCGACCTGTATGACTTTGCCCGTTTTAGGATCGACCATGCTGTACATATAGACGGTTTGCGTGGTGACGTTGATTATTTTTCCGGTCTTTTCGTCTATTTGACAATCTTTCGGATCGATTTCCTTCACTCTACCGGTAGAATCTTGTTGGGTTATCAGATAAATCCTCATGATGATCAATTTTCCCGTTTTCGGATCTATCTTGCCGTATTTCGTGTAAACGTCACCGGTTTTCAAGTCGATTTCGGACGCAGCGTAGATCGGGGTGCCGTCTTCGTCGACTTCGTTTGTTTTTGTATAAATCTGACTCGTTTCTGGATCGACCTTAGTCGTTGCCGAATCGACTTTTTGCGTTTTGCTTATAGTTCCCGTCTTCGGGTCGAGATAACCGTAAATCGTTATGATGTAACCGGTAATTGGGTCGATCTGTCCGGAATAATAGACGTCTTGTTTGGTGATGGGATCTTGATGGTCGTAGGTCCAGATCTGGCCGGTTTTCGGATCCAATTTGAAATTCTTCTGGTCTCTCTCCTCGATCTGACCTTTCTCGTTAATTTGCGGTTCTATTATTACGATGGACATCATTCTACCGTACGCCGGATCAATTTTACCGGTCTTCGGGTTGATTAAACTCTTAATCAGAATTTGTCCTGTGGTTGGATCAATCACGCCTTGTTTGACGTCTTGTCTATTGGTCACTGGATCGATATAAATCAAATTACCCGTGACTGGATCTAATTGACCGTATTTGGTTATTACTTTGTTGGTGATTGGGTTGTATAATCCATTCGAAATATCCAAAACGGCATTTTTCGTTTCGATCGTATTCTTTTTCGGATCGACTTTACCCGCGAACGTTATCACCTGGACTTCCGGCTCGATCTCCGAACCGATCTTGATTATTTGACCCAAATCGCTATTGACGCTATCCGTTTTCGGATCTATAACCCCAGTCGGTACGATAACGTTCCCTTCTTTATCCATTTGGATTACCCGGCTACTGGTTTTGCCGGTTTTTGGATCTTTCGAGATGATCCGCATCAATTTCAAGTTAATGACGCCGTGTTTCGTAGTAATTTCACCGGTGGCCGTGTTGATTTTACCCCGCGTCGTATCCATTTGGCCTTTACTCACATCCAGCATTCCGGTTCTCGGATCTTTAACCGCGGTTATCGTCGTTATCTCGACGATGGGATCACTTTGCCCGGCTATGCTTATGATTTGACCGAGAGAAGTGTCCAATTTACCCGTCTTCGGATCAATTACACCATCCGCCACTAGGATTTGACCAGTGTTCTCGTTAACTTGCGCTGTTCTAGCCTCGACTTTACCGGTCTTCTGATCGTTGATTATAACTTTGCCGCTTCTAGGATCGATTAAACCATATTTCGATTCGATTAATCCAGTCGAAGGGTTAAGCGTGGCTAGGGACTGCTCCATTTGACCCTTTTCCGGGTCCGGTTTCCCTGTCTTTGGGTCAATTTTCGTAGTAATGACGGTTATTTTAATGACGCGTTTCTTCGGCGTCAATCCGCCGCCAGCAGTGGTCTCTTGCTGCGGACTCACTACGGTGAATATCTGCCCGGCGATCGGCTCATTCTTGTTATCGACCAATTTATTACCGCTGACGATGATTTGACCGGTTTGAGGGTCGACTTTACCCTGGATAGTCTCCTTTTGACCGGTTGTAGTGTAGCGGGAAACGACGCTACCGGTTTTTGGATCGATCACTCCGTATTTAGTCTCGATATTTCCGCTAGGATCGACGATTCCGGTTAGATGTTCCACGATACTATTATCGGTGGTCGCTTGGCCGGTCTTGGGATCCCTCTTAATCGTTACGACCATAACTTTAACCACACGTCGTTTCGGAACCAATCCCTCCGATGTAGGAGGTTGTTTCTTAGTATCCAGAGGATGAACGGTAGGCGTGGTTTGCGATTTAATTTCGGAAATCACCGGTTTAGTCGGGGTAACCGCAATGGATTTAACCGGTGTTTTAACAGGGGAAACGTTCTCCCTACCCTCGGAGATCGCGATATCTTCATTAATCGGTTGCATACTTTGTTGGGAGACCGACGGATCGACGATAGGTTCGGTGATATGTACAGAGATGGCGCGACCGAAGTGCGGGTCGCCTTTACCCGTCTTCGGATTGGTAAACCCACCTTTGAATATCAGTTCTCCGTTAGAATCGACATGGCAATGCCTTACGTCCGATTTACCCGTTTTAGGATCGGAAACAGTAAGGGTCTCTTCGATCGGGTCCACGAGACCGTATTTGGTGATAATCTTATTCCTATCCATGTCGTACAGAGCGGCAGTTGTTTCGGGAATTGTGGCCGTCTTAGCGTCGATATTGTTCTTCTTAGAGTCGAATTTTCCGACATAAGTAGTGATCTGTAATTCCGGATCGACTTCGGCACCGACCTGGATGAGGCGCGCCATCGTAGGATCGACTTTACCCGACTTCGGGTCCACCACGTTTCTTACAACGATATTATCATCGCTATCGGTAGTAATGGGTACTTCGCTCGACTGTCCGGTCTTGGGATCTTTCACGGTGATCCTCATTAATTTCAAATTGACCTTTCCGTATTTAGTGACGATCTCTCCCGTGTTAGGATTAACAGTTCCGTAGTGGGTTTCGCTTCTAGCGGTACGCGGATCGATTTTCCCCGCTTTAGAATCGAATTTACCGACAACCGAAGTAATGGTCACCACGGGGTTCTTCGGATCCACCACGTTGATGACCTGGGTGTAATTGGGATCCGTTTTACCTGTTTTTGGATCGATAACGTTCGAATCTACGAATATCTGGCCGCTGTTTTCGTCGTATTTAATAGGATTCACCGTAGTCTTTCCGGTTTTAGGATCCTTCTGCAAGATCTTCATGTTTTGCAGGTCGATTTTGCCGTATTTAGTATCGATAATATTGTTAACCGGATCGGAGGAACCCATGATCTTCTCGACGGTACCCTTGGCCATGTCCGGTTTTCCGGTTTGCGGGTCTTTCTTCGTAGTGATGACGAGTACCTTTACAAGCCTCTTCTTAGGTATGGGATGCGATGGTAAGGCGTTGGGTAACATCTTCTGCGTTTCCGATTGTTTATCCTCAGCGATTGCTATGACTTGGCCGTGGTTGTTGTCCAAAGAGCCGGTCTTCGGATCGATTACGGGTCCGGCGAGTTCTATATGACCGGTTACTGGATCGATTTTTCCTTTTAGACTCTCCGTCTTGCGGTTTATTGGGTTCGTTATTAACAGCGTGCCTTCCCTCGGGTTAATCAATCCGAATTTCGAATCGATTTCACCCGTGGAATGCATAACTCCCACGGATTGATCTACGATTCCATTTTCGACGTCCAGATGTCCGGTTTTAGGATCTTTCTTCGCTGTGATCACCATGATCTTTACTACCTTAGTCTTTCTACCCGGTGGAACTGGTGCTTCAATAACGACGGGTTCGTTGGTGGGCGTAGCCGATGTTATCGGCGTTATAACCACAGGCTTCTTCTTCAGCTCCAATTTTAAGGCTCTGCCGAAGTTCGAGTCGACTTTTCCCGTCTTCGGGTTGTAAACATTCCTAAATAGGATCGCTCCGGTATTGGGATCGTATTGGCCCGATTTTAGTTCGGCTTTGTTCGTCTTGGGATCGATATAGGTCAAAGTTGCATGTAACGGGTCATATATGCCATATTTGGTGTAAACTCGACCGGTAACCGGATCAAAGTAACCGTTTGATTGCTCCGAAACGATAGTTTTGTTATCCAGACCTTTCTTGCTATCTAATTTCCCCGAGAGACTCGTGACGACGATCTCGCTGTCTATTTCCGGCCCCACCTGCAAGATCTGGCTCATGTTATCGTCCTTCTTACCGGTTACAGGATCTATAACTCCGGATAGAAGGATTATATTCCCTGTCGCGTCCATCTGGATCGGTCTTTCGATGACCTCGTTCTTTTCCGGGTCGACCGATATCATTTTCTGTTCGGCCATGTTAACCGTACCGTATTTCGTAATCAATTCCTTAGTAACCGGATGGATCTTCCCGTTGGTGGTTTCTTTATAAGCTTTCGTCGGATCCAATTGACCGGTTTTCGTGTCTCTTTTAGCCGTTACAGAAGTAATCGGGATGATGGCATAATTATCATCGGCAACCGTGATATTCTGGCCTAAGCTCGAATCGATTTTTCCAGTCTTAGGATCGATTACTCCTTCCCTTAGGATGAATTGGTTGAGTACGTTATCGATCTCTATCGGTCTCGTGTCGATCTTATTAGATTTCGGATCTTTCATGGCGTACTGTTTCTTTAGCGGTTTGATAACGCCGTATTTGGTTTCGATATCTCCCGTGGACGGATCTAGGACGCCATCTGTAGACTCCGTATGACTCTTTTCCACCTCGATCACTCCGGTTTTAGGATTCTTCTTACCCGTCACTATCAACACCTTCACTATCTTCCTCAGAGGGACGATATCGATAGGTCTTGCCGGTTGTGGGTACACTTCCGCGATCGATATGATTTGACCTTGAGAGGTGTCACGTTTCCCCATCTTCGCATCCAAGATGGCGCCGTTTAATAGCAGAATTTGCTTCGTAACCGGATCAATAACACCTTGAACCACCTCCTTTTGGTTATTCGAAGGATCTGTAATCGCCACGGACCCGTTTCTAGGATCGATAAGTCCATACTTGGAATCGATCAAAGACGAGTCAACGTATTGCGTTGCCAGAGACGTATCCAAATAACCGCTATCCAAATCGAGCTTCCCGGTTTTCGGATCTTTCCTTGCGGTTATCACGAATAATCTAACAGTGCGCGTCTTTCCGCTTAAAGGCGCTGATGTAATAGTGGTCGCGGCCTTTTTAGGCGACGCAGGTTCGTGGGAATATCGCTCGCCATCCAGGAAAGCCGCCGTATCGTCTTTAGGATCTTTAAATCCCGGTTTACCCTTGTCTTTCAGCGCTTGCTTTTTCAATTTATCCTCCGCTCCGGGCGCGTAATTAAACGCCAGTCCCGTAGCCTTCTTCGTCGTCGGCGATTGCTGCGAGCCCAAATCGTTAGCGGGCGAGGTCGGGCTCGGTTGCTCGTAGCTAAAACCTTTCGGCTTCTTCGGCGTAGGTTGTTCCGGCGAAGTTTCGTAGTTGTACGGTTTCGTGTATCCCGGTAATTGGGGCGATTCGATCGGGGGTCCGCCTTTCTCGGACGCCGCGGCTTGCGCTTTGATCTTTTCCTTCTTCGGCGACTTATCTCGTTTACTACCGAACGATAACAAACCCGGACTCTGTAGAAGCAAAAGCAAACATGCACAAAAACGTCATGCATAACTTAAAATAGTAATAACGCGCTATTTCTATAGAGATAGTGAGCGTCTGTACAAGAAGACTGGGTGAAAATTTGCGTAAACAAAATTTGTAATTGTAATAATTGATGACGTACACAGGTTTATTTGAATTGTGCGCACTATTACAATCTCTGTTATTATTTATTTTCTAAAAAATAGGTTAAATTAGCAAAATAATAGTGTTTTTAACGCTGATTAATACGGAGCATGCGAGAAAACAATTGCGTGATGCATGTCCGAGAAATTTTGAGATTTATAATTTTTTTTAAACGGAACACCCACAAAAAAAATTGAAAAATATAATAAGTTATGATGTATAAGTTTTAATATACTATTATCTTAAAGCGAATAATAAAGTTGTGGTGGCTTTTAGTTAATGGCAAACTTATTTCACTTTGAACTGAAACAAGTAGTATGCTAAAAATCTTTTGCACGTTCAATTATTAATGGTTATTTGATTTCATGTTGTTCTTTGGTTCTCTATTATTATTATTATTACTTTCAATATGTTTCATTATCTTTCATTGTTCAGTGTTTTCCTTGATAACGCCAATTATCTGATTCGCCAAAATTTATACTTTCAACAGTATGGTGGTCCTATACACAACTGCCGCATAGTATATAACCTACATATTTAGACAGCATCTTTGCCGATAAGTCGATTAGTACAAATGGGCCAATTCGATGACATTCTTCTGACCTTTCATCTTTAGTCTGTTTTCTTTGAGGGTATAGAAAAAAAAAACAGGTGTACAAAACGCGGTACAACAACGTGAACCAATTGTAAATTAAAATAAGAAAGTTTTCCGCGAATTGGATGGAAGGAAGGTGATACTTTTGAGCATTATTTATAAGTTGTGCATTTACTTTCTTTTTTTCAATTTAATTGCAACGACATTGTGTGAAGGTGTTAGGATAAACATTAACACAAAGACGTGTGTATCTGTTTTACCAATAGTTGGTGGAGCAATCACATTCAGAACAAAATGGAAACTTATTCATTTTTAGGACAATGGTGTATTAAAACTTTTGCATCATAAGTTGATATATCTTTCAATTTCTTTTTTAATATACTCTGTGTTCCGGTTAAAAAAATAATAAATCAGAAAATTTCTCGTGCATGCGTCATGCAATTATTTTTTCGTATGCTACATATTAATTGGCGTTAAAAACACTATTACTTTGGTAATTTAACCTAGTTTTAAAAAATAATAATAACAGAGATAGCAATGATGCGCACTTAATTTGAATCAGCCTGTATACGTATAAGGGACTCACCTAAAAATCAGCAACAGGCTTTTAGAAGCAGATACGTTTACATTTAGAAAACCGTTTAACTCTAAAAGAAGACAGATTTGAAAAGAAAATATTAACAAGAGAACACTGCTAACCCAAATTCAGATTTCGATGAAACTATATACTGAAAGAGTACCTTTGTACTTATAACTACAACAAAATTATTTTTGGAATGGAAACGCTCGATTTTAAGGTAGCGTATCTGATAAGTTTCCAAGATATTTACAAAAACGTGAAAATCGTGGAAATTTTAAAAGGGGGATGTATCCGGACATGTGTTATTTAGCCGTTAGAAATGATTGTGTCGCTTTTCGTCTTCCAGTCCCTAGAGTTTGGTCGAAATTTGTATTTTCGGGTTCCCCGTGTTCCTTCCTTTCCTAAGAAAGGCCTTCATTTTGTAATTCTAACGTAACATTTTCAGAAATTTGTCGATGATATTTAGGTGGACCGTTCATAGATTGGAGGGCAATAGTACACTTATTTCTTTATATTATGATTATTACCCGTAATACAACAGGGAACAGGATCTTGGGGCTCCTGATATGGTGTCAATCCACCGTCTGTGAAATACGTCATTCAAAAAATTCCTGACGGCGATTGTAGAATGTGGCCATTTGAAACCACGGTTCATCAATATTCAGTATCTCAATTGATGGAATAATGTGGTCTCGCAACAGATTCAGATATTTTTCTGCAGTGTGGTTACTGTCAAGAAAAAATGGGCCAACAAATCTACCGCTTATTATTCCAATCGACACAGACTTTTGAGGGCACTATGTTCGGGAGGTCAGATTTTGAGCATAAGGATTTGTACGAGACCAATATCTAATGGAATTAATGGAAAGAAAATTTTGTATTTTTCAATGGACTGGCGAAGATACCAGCCTTTTGTGTGCGGAGCTAGTAGGGTGGTTAGATAGTTAGCAAGGCGTTAGATTATAAGAAAATAAGATGTAGTTCTAAAACACATAACATAAACCCGAATAAGTTTCTTCATTCATTAAAATCGTTCCCTAACCACCAGATACGTCACAATATTAAACATTATTTTGAAAAATAAGTTTGACTTACTTTGCCTTCTTCGAAAAGCTTTTAATGACTTAGCATTTGTATGACTTACATTTAAATTCTTTTAGTTTTGTACACTGAATTGTACAATACTCCAAAATGCCTGGCTACATCTAAAAGCAATCCTACAGATCGTTTCTCTGCATATCACAGAATATTCAACTTCATGTCTTCTGTTAAAATCTGACTGCTTTTATTTCATTTCTTGTGGGAATTTAGAACTTCTTTGAATTCGTTAAAAATGTTTGGAATTGTTTTTGTACAAGATCAAGTCACTTGCCAGGATAATTATTATTATTAATTATTCTTCTGGTACCGCATTGTCATTGCCACCTTTTCATGTTTGTTGTACATAGTCATTATTAAATTAATCAATCTGTTAATAAAATGTATAACTGGTTGCCTACCGTGACTCTAATGTAAAACAGTTATACATAGGACAAATGTATGTGTAATGATAAAAAGAGAAGCCGGTTTATTTATTTCAATATTCTCTTAAAATTTGGACATTTAATAACTAACTCATTTCATTTATTTGTATTTCCATTTTAATTTTTATAATAATAGATTTCTTTTCGAAATTTTTAATTTTTTTTTAACTTTTTACAAAATCCATTTTAAGATATTATCGGAAAATCTTGTACTATTGCCCCCATTCATTCTGTGTTGATAACCTATGCAGTGCAGATAATTGATGCGGCTGCGTAATGGTGAAGGCAAATACAGAAAAAAAATGTGCGCAAAAGTGAATATGAATGAAATGGAATGCATTTATTTGAAGATATTTACAGTAACGTTTACGGTTTTTCAAAGTATAACATATTCGATTTAGGATGTTCTAGAAATCATTTAAATTCATATTTGCTTACCAAATTAATGTAACTCAAACATTCACCCAGTACAACGAAGATATAATCTAATAACTAATATACAAAATTATTTTAAGAACTACTATTCCTAATAATAATCCGTACTTTCATTTACATATTTATAGATTACAATTTACAGCATACCTTCTTCTATACTATCGAAGACAGTAAGTAATCAACTAAGTTTCTAAACATTCATTCATCAATACCTACAATGAAAAACAAATGACATACCTTTGCTCTTTTATCTCTTGGTGATTTTTCACTCTCCAAGCTAGAATTCAGTTGATCAAGATCGGTACCGTTCTGTTCCGGAGTGGTAGCATCTGCATTCTCCTTATTCTTGCCGTCTTTATCCTTTTTAAATACGGGTGGTAACACTGATACACCACCGGCAGGTTTCTACGAAAGACAATTTCGTTATTCTACAGTTTTAGTAAACGTTATCGTAATTACTTTTTATATGTGTAAGAGAGTATATATCCAAAAAATTTTCATTGGATACTATTTCAAAAAAAATTTATAGAAAAAAAGCAGAAGCTAGTTCGAATTTCCATCGCATGCAATCTAGTAAGGCAAAAAGATAAAAAATAAATCGCTGTGTGCAATTTTGATTTATTGACTAGTTCGACTCTGTTTCTATAATAGGCAATGCATCCCTGTTAAATTATCACTGCGTTCTCCTATATTCATAGTTATATAGATACTTGGCTTTGGAGCTACTGAGTTGGCAACAACGTAATTGCCAATTTTCTTATACAAATGAAACATATATATATATATATATATATAAATATATATATAATTATCAAACTTTATACAATAATATGCATCCGTTTAAATAAGTTTAATCTTTGGAATTATAATTATGCCTTAAGTTGTTACCGAAACTCGTAACACGAATTCTGTTTGGTTTAAGCCAGGGGTGCTCATACTTGAACTGCTGGCGATCTACCTAAATTGTTAGATTACAAGCGACCGACTCTGTCGATGCCATAGGTATGTGCGATACAGGATTGTACTGTAGGTATGTAGGGTCTATCATGACGCAGGTAGGTCATAGCTGTACACTTATTTTTATTTATTATAATATTAGTTCGGACACCAAGTAAAATGTTGTAAACTCTACTAAAAGATAATATAATTGCTTTTATATATAAATAACATTTATATTAGGTGCTTTATGAAGTTTATTGTTTATTAATTGTACAGGCAAACTTTCAAGAATATCGATTAGAGAATGAGATGAGATTTTATGACCCAATATAGAAATTTTCAGAATAATCTTCATCGCCACAAATAGGATTATTTTTTGGGACAATAATGCAGGTAATAAATTTATAATACTCTTTTGGGGTGAGAGCTGACCACCCGAAAGTGTATTGTGTATTGATAAATGCTTTAGTTTCTAAATAAACCTGCTTGTGCATGCGTTAGTGTTCTTTTTGTATGAACCTGATCAAAGTTCTTACAATAACCGAGAGGAAAACCGACAAGTTTAGAAAAGTGCTGCGTAATTGTTGCGTTTTATCAAGAATGTTATTATTCAGTGCGTCAAATTTCCGAAAAAATACATCTACATAAATCGACTGTTAGTGTTGTCATTCGAAGACATCAACGCACGGGCAGTTTAAGAGATCGGGCACGTTCAGGTCGTCAGACAATAACAACTCACGCTGATGATGAGCGTATAAAATTGCTGAACAAACAAAATACCAGACTGGCAGCACCAGAAATCGTCCCCGAAATGAATCGCGACCGTACAAGAAAAATTTCTCTTACTACAGTTAAAAGATATTTAAAAACTGCAAATCTTTACGGCCGCATTGCAACAAAGAAAAACTTACTTCGCCGGGGAAACAGGCAAAATCGGCTACAGTGGGCAGAGACACATAGAAATTGGACAGTGGACGATTGGAAAAGGGTGCTATGAACTGATGAGTCAAAGTTTGAGGTGTTCGGACAATCAAGGCGCGTTTTTGTAAGAAAAGCGAAAGGCCAAAGAATGTTGCAGAATTGTGCAGTGTCAACTGTCAAGCAATGAAGAAGTTCTGTGCTTCTTTGGGGTTGTTTTTCCTACGCCTGTATAGGAGACTTGAAGCGAATCGAAGGTATTTTGCGAAAAGAGGGTTATTTAGAAATACTGCAAGAAAATGCAATACCATCGAGGTAACGTTTAATAGACGAAAATTTTGTAGTCATGCAGACCAACAACCCCAAATGCTCAGCGGTGATACATAAAAATTTCTTAGATGAAGAACAAGATAATGACACTTTTCAAATAATGACGTGGCCGCCACAAAGCTCCTATCTAAATCCCATCGAGCTGTTATGGAATGAATTGGACAGGAGGGTCCGAAAAGTATGCCCCACCTCCGTATGCCACCTGTGGAAGATTTTACAAGAGGAATGGACTTAACATGGCAAATAGAGTCCTTCAAAAACTAGTGGAGTGGATGCCACAGATTGTGTAAGCTGTTCTTCGTGCAAAAAGAAGTTTCTTTGATGAACGGAATGTTCGAGAAGTTTTTGTTTATTAGAATTACTTTTTTTATTTTTATATTTTACTTTTAATCGAAATTAACAAAATGCAATAAAAATTTTCAGTTTTGGAAAAATGAAATTGAATATTTTCTTGTTCCTTTAAAATTTATTTGCGTCTGAACTAATATGGGGGTAATGTAGGTCACTGTTCTAAAAATATCGATATCCAAAAATCGGTCTTTATTGTTTTTTTTTTTACAAAACGATATTTTAATAACTAGACTAAAGAATTACAAGTCTTTGGATGTCGCGCTGCATATCTTCAGTGAACTTTTATTCCGTTATAGAAAAAAAAGTAATAAGGGGGTTATTCATGGCTTAACTGTGAATCAACTTAAATGTCAATCATGTAGTCATTAAATAAAAACTTTGAATCGAACGATAGCAGCCAATATTTCCAGAGATCGACTCTAAAAGCTCTCGCAATCAACCGTTTGACCACCCCTATTTTAAAGTATCTTGACTAATAACTTTACAAATGTGTGTCGTTATTAGACATCACAGTTTTTGACGCAAGGCTCTTCTCTTATGACTCTGACTTTACGTACATTTATTTTAATACGTATTTAGATCACATAAATTTTAAGTCGATTTCTTTTGTTCAAGACTGTACATTGGACTTAAGAAATCACCTAGCAAGTCAAGCTCCGCACCAACATCGTCACTCTTATACATATCCATGCGCTTAATGTATTGTAAATATATATATATATACCCTCGCAAGAAAGCAACAAAGAAAAAGAAATAAACGACAAATCTTAGCAATAGATACATAATCAAATATATAAGTATGTACAGAAATAACCAACACGTTAAAGCTGTAATTGGGAACGTAGTGAAAGTCGAAAAGATCTATTTGAACGTAGAACGTATCAAATTTGAGACTTATCATTGACTTATTCAAATAAAATTCATCATTCATAATCCTTGGTTTATACAGTAGTCTGTTTTGTTTATGTTAAAATCAGTCATGAATCTGTTCCGAACAAATCGGTAATCCGAACATTTCCTTTTCCCGATTAGTTCGGATCATATCGAGATTCAAGCGCAGGTATATTCTCGACTAAATGGAAACGATATGATTTACTTTCTCCACAATCCCAACAACAAGCCTCAAATTTTCACCACAACACTTCCGCAAAATAAAATGCATAGGCATAGATAGATATATATAATCGATAACAAAACGTAAAAACGTGTAAGCGTATTGGTTTTTAGAACCTTTTGGACTTTCTCTGCTTCGTACTCTCCTTCCACAGAACTGGCAGAACTAGCCGAGGTCGTTCCCATACTACCTCTTCGAACAGACTAACCAATTGCTTTAGTAGGATGTATGAAAATTTCAGTCAGTTTTCGAGGGCTGTCTTGTTAATGTTCAAATCTACTAGTTGAAATTGTAAATAGTCTCGGTAAAGAGAGGCAAGTTTCAGTGTCGTGCGGAGAATAACGTGAAGGGGTGAAGCGCGCGGAATAGATCATCGAGTACCCGTATCAAAGTACGCTTGTTCAGTTTTATTCGACTGGTCGTTCTGAGTACTTGTCAGTACACACATACTTAGAAAATGTCGCATTTAGGTAAGTTTCGGAAACGGCGTATTTCGAATAAACTAGAAAACGTAATCGCGAGTACGCCATATTTAGAATACGAAAGCGATAGAGTTAAATGTGTAAAGTACGACAACTGGACTTTGCCGAGACTAATTGTAGATATAGATGAGACATATGAACATTGCCACATTTTATCACTCTCCAAAACGAAATTTACGTTAAATGATTTTACATTAATAAATCAACCCTTGTAAATGACGTGTTTCTGTTAGTATTAATCACAATAAAATTAAAATATTCGATTTCTTATTCGATATCGAGAAATTTACTTTATGTATTCCACTTACCTTATCCTTTAACTTCTCCTTTTTCTCCTGTTCCTTACTTGGTTTCAATTTGGTAGGGCTGTCGTTTTCCATATCGGGGATGCGTTCTGGCGGATAGGACATGGTATGTCGCTTATTTGCTTCATTATAGTCATCTTCTTGTCTCCCACCGCCCAGCGCTATCAGGATAAATAACATTGCATCATTACAGTTCCGTACCATAAGCGAATTGATTTAGAACTTACGATCCATGCTCCGTGACGTCATTCGGCGCCCCGTTAAGGATCTCTCGAATTGCGGTGCGGGTCTGTCGATAAGGGTCTTCTTGGTTTCGTAATGCGTCCGGCCCGAATAACGGAATTTGGAACCGAGACGCGGAAAGAGGGAAGACTTCTGGTTGGCCTCGGGAGACATTAACCTTAAAAAGAGGGAGATGAACTTCATAACTTTGTATTTTATCGCCTTTTCAGAGCGACTTATAATAATAGTTTCCTATTAGATTTTTCCCTAGACTAACAACAAACGTATAATATTACCCTTACCTGAAAAACGTATGGTGTTCCACGCAAGTCTTCCATAGCTTCTTAGCAGCCCGGTGATTGGCCAATTTGAATCCGATGGTAGATTCGAACTGTTCAAACTCGCCCGGTCTAATTTTGATGTAGAAATTGTGTCGTTTGTAGCTGATCTTCAAGATTTTTGGCCACGCGAACCTGTTTATTCTCAAACGATCCCTGTACACCAATAGACCGGATGCGCAAACACCTGTTGTAGGATAATAACGAACAGTAATGTATAACGGGTAGAGATTTCGAAGCGTTGTGCAAATCTAACCTAGCATGATATCCACGCCCTCCGAATCTTTTGCGGGATGAAGGTCCACTCCGTACATCGCCAACTTCTTGGCGTTTTCTAGGTAGTGCAGTTCAGCTTCGGCAGGTGTTTGACCTCTGTTAGAAAAACAAAGAGGTTAAGAAACTAAACAATAGTATCTAAATTATAGTTATGTTTTGAATAAATGTGAGACATTCTGTATGTGCATTATTTCAATTATTCAACAATTGCAATACACAGCCGCTTTCAAAATTGCCTTTATGATGCCAATAATTTTGCAAAAATATATAGAATAAAAATTATAAACTAAATGCAAGAAAACAGATTTTCTTATCTTATAACAATAACCTAAAATATTGCAATAAAGTGAACAGACGCATTTTGCAGTTACTATGAAGCTTACATAAAATGTTTTTTCAAAATCTCCCTTTATTTAGTGAGTACGTTATTCGTACAAAATTAAAAAATACTTTTGACATCCTATACGTGTAAATCTGCCTTGTTTCAATTATTGAACATTTTCAATACACAAACGCTTTCAAAATCGCCTTTGTGTTCCCAATAATTTTGCAAAAATATACAGAATATAAATTACAAACTAAAGGCAAGAGCAAACAGATTTTTTTCTTATAATAATAAGCCTAAAATAATACAATAAAGTGAACAGACGCCTTTTTGCAGTTACTATGAAGCTTATATAAAATTGTAAATCTGCCTTGTTTCAATTATTCAACATTTTCAATACACAAACGCTTTCAAAATCGCCTTTATACCTCCAATAATTTTGCAAAAATATACAGAATATAAACTATAAACTAAAAACAAGAAAATAAGTTTTTCTTATAATAATGAACCCAAAACTGCCCAATAAATTAATACGCGCATTTTTACACTTACTATGGCACTTGCATAATTCTTTTCTTCAAAATGAATCTCTATTTAGTGAATACGTTATTCATAGAAAATTAAGAAGTAAACTTGTAAGACATCCTGTATGTCCAAATGCGTCTTATTTGAACAGTTCATTTTTTTTTCTAATACACAACCCATTTTCAAAAACTATGTAGAATAGCTTAATAATTAGCAAATATTTATAGAAGTTTATTTCTATAGCTTACTTATGCGTCTTGTGCAGCTCCATTACTTTGCTAACTAGATCTGGCGTCTGATTGGGAGCGAACTTAAAATCGGCGAGGTAATTTTGGTCCATGGTATCGCCATCGTAGTCGCCCAGTTCCGATTGAACCAGGTAAGATCCCAATAAGGCATGTGTGACGAATGAACACGGCAGTCGATTGTTTAGGATGTCATTTCTGATCTGCAAGCACAGTTGGTAACGCGTTATGTCCTCCTGCAGCTGGGCGGGATCCGGAGGGTAGAATTTAACTTGAAAGATGAATTTCCACGGTTCGGCTGCAAGAGAACAAAATAGCAAAGGAGGATACTATTAATTTTGAAAGCCTTAGCGGTGACAAAATTTTCACCTTTCATAAATTTAGATATCCTCTTGTCCAGATCTAACCAGTTTCTAGGATCATGTCTGTCAACGTATATCAGACCGAAGTAATCCCTTTCGATGAGGTTGATGGATTCGCAGACTTTCGCCAGTAGATCTTGGCCTTTTGACTTTCTCTGGAACAAATATTTTTGAAATAGAACTAAATCCTTGTTTAAAAGTTATAATAAAGATTATTTGTGGTTTTTCTTTTTGAAGGAAAACTTTTTTTAAATAAATACTTAACGAGGGTGTTCCTAATTATGTATCCGGAATAATAAATACAAATAAATATTTGTTATTGCAAATGGCTTTATTGTTTTTCAAAACGTTCTCCGCAATGATCGATACACTTTACGATTTGTGAAGATCGTTCGATTTAGCTGAAATTCTTGTTATATATATATTATCACGCTAAAAACGATAAAATACCATATTTTCCTCGAATAAAAAAATAGCAAATTTTGAATCGCGATTCTTCCTTTCGGTCAAAAATTTCTAGATCAGCTCCCAAAGTGATAGGAAGAGGAAATTTGGGGCCTTTATGTAAAATGACATGGTGAATCGATTTCCGATGGAGTTAGCGCCCTATCTCTTCCAGATTCGGTCCTAAAAAGCGCCAAAGTCGAAAAACAGCTGAAATAAGGCGTTTTTAAAGAGCGATTATACGGGTACCGGAAGAAACTCGTCCTTCACGCTTCGACAGCTTCTCCCTAGATCCTTATACCAGCGGGAAGCGCCATTGAGGGGGTCCTATAGAGCCGTGAACGATCCTAGGTTTCTTATCGTCAAAGCCTGTATTTTTCATTCGTGGAACGCAATTTTTTAGCAAAAGAAAAAACAGCCCAAATCTGACAATTTTATCGTATTCAGCATGGTCAGTTGTATATATAACCGAAATTTCGGCGAAATCGGAGAGGTTAAGATTTTTTTCAAAATCGCAAGGGAAAAATTTTCAATTTTTGACGATTTGCGAAGGTCGTTCGATTTCGCTCAAATTTTGGTCATATATATAATTGACCATCCTGAATACGATAAAATTGTTAGATTCAGGCTAAAGTTTTTTCTTTTGCCCAAAAATTGCGTTCTACGAGCGAAAAATGCAGGCCTTGACGCTGGGCGCCTTAGAAATCGTTACGGCTCTACGCTAAAACTAAGAAAATACAGTGACCCACCAACGGAACCAACTGAAGATGTCCATTCAGGAGGGGTGTCCGCATAAAAGAAATATGTAGTAGATACAACAAAAATCGTATTTTAACGAAAAATGAATATATTATAGAAACTGGTACATGTAAATCGTATATGTATATAAATGTTTTTAAAATAAATAAGAAACTTTAAATTTACGAAAAAAGTTTATTTAGTTTAGATATATACATACAAAGTATAATATATGTACATATATGAAATATGTAATACAAAACAATGAAATGAATAGTCACTTTAAGGACGCAAAGATTCATATATTGTTGTTTGTCTTCTCTTTTTCTTTAAAATGGCGTCTTGAAATCGTATTTCTAATTTAGAAAGAAGCTCCGTGATTTTCGACAAAACTTTTGAGCTTCTTGGTCAGGGTAATAGCTTTACCTTAATTTGGGATAGCTTGTGTTGGCACTGGAACCTCATCGACATCAGAATCTTCCGAAAGTTCTTGTATTTCAACTGGATTTGCAATTTCTTGTTCTGAATCTGGATCTTCAACATACAAATCTTCATCTACGTTCAAAAAATCATTAAGGTTTTCATTATCCGTCAATTTCAATAAATTCTTATTTTTGAGGATATCTGAAAGTACACTAAGAGGCAAATCATCTTCTAGGTCAGATGTATTAGCCTCAGTTAACTGGTCTTCACTTTGCTTATTTATATGATTAAATCCTGCTTTGCGGAAGCAATTTTTAACTGTCTCTTTGGTTACTTGGTCCCAAGCGGTTTTTGCCAAATAAACTGCATCCAGTGGTGTAATTTTCTTTATTAACTCAAAAGCTGTACCAGCAGTTTCAATGTTTACTAGCAGATGTTTGAGTATTAGACTTCGGTAATAAGTTTTAAAATTCTTTATAATCCCCTGGTCAAGCGGTCAACAAGCTGATGTACAATTAGGGGGTAAAAATAATATTTTTATATTATTTAAGCGAACGTCTCTCGGATGAGATCCTGCATTGTCTAAAAATGTTCTTGCAACCACTCTGTCATAATTTGTCCTGTCATCCAAGATTCCTTATTGTATTTCCAAGTTACAGGCAGGTTATTTATGTTAATGTTTTTAAAAGCTCTGTGTTTAGCTGCCCTACCAATGACTAGGAGTTTTTCTTTTTCACCCGCCATATTTGCACAATGCAAAATTGTAAATCTCTCTTTGGGATACTTACCCCCAACACATTTTTTCTTCCTTAATGTGAGCATTTTGTCGGGTAGAGCCCTAAAATACAGGCCTGTCCCATCGGCATTATAGATGTCTCTCGGTGAATATCCCTTAATCAGAAGGACATTTTTTTAAAAACACATTTTCAGCATTAACCGAAGCTCCTTCTACCGAAATCGCTTTAAAACTTATATTGTGGCGGATTCTAAATTTATTGAACCAACCAGAAGAAGCACTGAATGCAGAATGTCCCAAAGAAGCGGCTATTTCTCTTGCTTTACATCGTATTAGCGAACCTTAAAAAAATGTTTTTTTGCGTTTTTGACACGATAAACCTATTGGTAATCTCACTTTTTTTATCTATTTTAAAATTTAATATGAAAAGCAAATCAACGCATTAACACAAGAAAACCTTATCTAAAAAAATCATATGCATACCTGTTAAAGGAATCCCTTTATGCCGACCTGCTATAAACACAATTTGTCAATATTAGTACCCGTCAAAAAGCTTCTTTTTTCATTCACATTGCTGTTCGACATCCATTTCTTTAGAAACATTTCTTTATGTTTAATTATATCTGCAGCTTGTGTTTTTCCAATATTAAAACGCTTGAATAAGTTCCTTACATTTAATTTCTCTTTATTGTATTCAACAATCTCAATTTTTTGTTTAAGCGTGAGACTTTTTCTATTTGGAGCCATTGCTACAATGAATGCGTCGCCCACTGTGTCTTTTCCGTATAGACATCAGACTAATATTGAAAGCAGATTCAATCGAAAGCGTATACCCAAAGAACAAGAACGGTAAATCCCCGACCAACTTGGAGAAGTTCCTAATTCACGCCAGGCAGAAATGCACGACATAGGCTGCGTTTGTACCGAAAGATTAAAGTCGATAAAGCTCCGGTTTACTCGGGGAAATCCCAGCGAAATTAGCGCACGGCGTGATTGTGAAATACAATAGCAATACTCTGGATATAAAAATAAGATCAGGCGTTTCTTTTTATTTTATTTTTTGTCCGGTTAAGAGATCATCTTCTCGTGTCCGCGTCCGTCCAAGAAAAAGTTAATACAATGGAAATTATATGAGAGCCGGTCGGGACCATGAGAAACTGTCCGTTTAAGGGAGGTATCCGTGTAAGAGGGGTGTCCGCGAAGGGGAATTTCACTGTATATGTGAGATGGCGCCTAGCAACACCATTGTTGCCAATTCTGCATACATAAATAGAAATCCTCGTATCATGCTTCTTTTTGTTTGGCTATAGGGGAATCAATTTAATACTCCGTCATTGAATTCATATTTCGTAAAAAAAAATAATAAAAAAAGAAAAAAACAAGAAAAAAAGAAAAGAAAAAAAAGAAATAAAAACAATAGGAAAAGAGAAAAACAAAAAAAAAGGAAAAAAAGGAAAAAAAGGAAAAAAAGGAAAAAAAAAGAAAAAAAAAAAAAAGAAAGAGACACTGAATTTAAGCATGTTTAATAAGAGTATACCGAAAGTTAAAAAAAAACACCCGAATATGTTTTTTTAGTAAGAATACTTACGTCTATGTAGACATTCAAAACGGATCCATCAAGCATAGACACGTGGACCAAAGCATTACTGCTCCGACCCGGCGAACCAGTTTTCGATTTGGCTGGTGACGTATTTTCATTGTCGATCGCCATTTTCTTCTCCTCGGGCATAGTCGCCTACTTTCTGCAATAGAATAAAGATGCGTTAGTATTACGAATTTAAGTTCAACAGTTAAGTTTTACATTGGCAGTAATGATTAGACGGTTCGACTGAAGTATAAGTAGACATTCTTCAAATGGCGCATTCCTAAAATTTGACATTTCTAACCTCTAATTCAATTGACGGTTCAGACTTTAACTATAATCAATTTTTTTTTGTATGGGAGAAAAGTAGTAAGTCACATTTATACAGGTGTGTTAACAAGTACATGAAGCGGTCCATACTTTTAATCTATGCGAGATTGTTGGAAATAATTAAAGAACAACAAAATCACCGTGTATATTTAAAAATAGTAAAATACTATAAGCGAAATTGGCTGTCACGGCATAAGATCTCGCAGTAATCTATTCTTTACTAGGAACATCATCACGCAATTCGTCTGGTTGACGATATCTTCCTGAAAGATGTGCATATCCTCATCCTGCAAATTCTTCGAAAGGAAGTATTGGAGAAATTGCATACTGCGTCAGGATATTAGACAAATGTAGATCTTTGCTGAAACAATCAATTTCACAACTAAGATTGATCAACAATTGGGAACCCTTGATTTCCCTAAACAGTTTCCCAAACTTCCGTGGCAAATTGATGGCGAAGATTTTTGAGAATATCCATATTATTTTAACCAATTATTGCTCAAGGTATACTGAAGTAGCAAAGCCAGAACGATTTACTTGTGCATGGATTAACCACGTGAAATCTATTTTTGCCCATCATGGAGTGCCTGAGATTGTGAGAAGTGCAGCATCCATGTACCAGCAAAGTTATGGCGGTCATTTGCAAGATATTTTGTTTCATACATAATGCCCAAATGTATACTATAAATCAATAAATATTTCAATACCTGCTACAGAAAACCATGTTTTATTCAATATTAAAATCTTACGCTTTTATTGAAACATCCATTGAATACAGGATGTTCCATTTGCGGGGTCCATTCTGTCGATATCTAATATGCTTTTTTTTATACGGAAATGAATAAACGCTTTTGTTTTTTCATATGGTAACGAATGGCTTATCGTGAATACGAATCCTCCTTATACATCCACCGTTTCCTCCTGAACTTTCCGTCACCAAAGTCGGACAATATCGACGTCGCAACCCCCATCTAGCAGTCGTAGCATAAGCGTTGACGAACACGCAACATGGCGTGCGCGGTGTGAATGGAATAAATAAGGTGAAATGTAAATTATGGTATAGTCAATTGTTTGGTTCGAGCATGGCTTGCTTAGATTGAATTTCTGCAGTAACGCCGGAAACTACGAAACTATTGATTTTTCTCACCATTTTGAGCGTATCGCTAAATTAAATCGTAATGGAAATGCAAGGTCTGGCTCAAACTCGCTATAAATATAATTTGGATGCAGTCGCCTGATAAATTCTGCAGATATTTTTCTTTAAAAAACTCGGCGACACTTAGGCGAGGTTCTTCTTAATATAGATCCGGTAAATTTCCGAAAACAAGAATGTTACTATGCTTTTCGCAGAAATTTTATCTAAACGACTTTCTCTTATTGCACTTGGTTCATTATTAGATACGAGAGAATCGAGATCCCGAGTGGACGTTCAATTTCCTTCTGTCGAAATTATTGCGTGAAAATATTCCCGGTTCTAACTTTGGCAGTTCGTTATAATTACAACTTTGGATTTAGATTGTGTAAAAATGGAGGTTAATCTTTAATACAGACATTTGGCGTCTTCTATGTCCCAATGTTTACAAAACTTAAAAGACATATTTCCCTTTAATACATGAAGAATGTTCATTACATATAGAGCACATGATTGCATATAAATTAAAAAAAAAATCGTCAAACTAAGAATTTCGTTAAATCATCTTTGCTTATTATAATGGTTATACATACACCCAGGGACATAAGTATGAAGCGCCCTTTAGAAGTTTTAATATAGCGCTATTAACAAACAAATAATCTTTACCTGCCGCTTCTTAGAAATACCCGTAGTATAAATAGAAGGGTTGGTGGGAGAAATACCGTTGTTAATCCCCTTATTGCTGTATTTGCGGAACTAATTGTATTTTACACTTAGTATAGTTCGGTAAAGTAACCGGTGAACATCAGTATTTTTATTTTAAATTATATGTGCGTTTGTTATTGGCAAATAAAAATATTTATTCGTGATTAGTTTATCTGTATCTAACTGAAAATGCCGAAATCTAAAGAACTTTCTGAGTTTCAACGTGCGTAAATTATTACACTACATGCCGAGGGATTATCCCAAGTGATGATTACTAATAAAGTAAAATGTTCACGGTGCGCCGTAGAAACAACTCTAAAACGTTACCAAGAAACAGGGGATACTAAATCAAGACCGGCAAGAGGTTCAAAACGTAAAACGACAGATAGGGAGGACCGGTGGTTACAGCGATACTCTCTATAAAATCGACGTCAAACGGCAACAGATTTGGCTGGTGCGTTAAATCGACAACTCAACGTTAATTTATCGCCTAAAACAGTAAGTAGACATCTTAGAGAAGTCGGTCTACGGACGTAAATAAAAATAAACGATTAGCATGGGCTCATAAACACAAATTGGGGACAGAGAAGGACTGAGCGAGTGTGATTTGGACAGATGAGTGTAATATAGAGGTAAATATAATTAATCGTTTTATATTCAGTATAAGGTAACTATTTTATACAAATTTAAAAGAATTGTGCTAAAAAAAAATCGAGAGTTGAAAGAATTAACTGGATAGGTTTATTACAGATTTATGGTACACCTAGTGCCGTGCTAGTGCGTCGGACGCCTGGTCAAGAATACCATGCCGATTGTGGGGTGTCTACCATTAAACATGGTGCCATGATATGGGTGTGTATGACGTCGGCAGGGGTTGGAGAGATGCTCGTGTGCACTGGTAGAATGAACTCGAGGACCTACGCCAGCATGTTGATGAAGTTTTACTGCCTTCAATTGAACAATTATTCGGAATGAATATTGACGAAGTTTTGTTTCAACAAGATAATGCACCATGCCACACTGCGGCTGCAAGGTTTGGCATGGTTCCGGGAAGCGAATATTGTCATCATGGAATGGCCACCCAACAGCCCGAATCTAAATCCGATCTACCATTTGTGGGCTATTATTAAGCGAAAAGTATGCGAACACAAATGCAAATCCAACCAAAAATTAAAAGCAATACTTGAAAGGGTACAGGAAGATATTCCAACTTCAACCTGCCATATATTAGTGGTCATTTTACCTAAATATTGAATTTCTAGTTTTATTTTATATTTGTTTTATTTGTTCATTGTTTATCTTAGAGATAATTGAAAAAATTGGAGGTGCCTAATAATTGTGTCCCTGCCTGTATAAACGGCATGTACCATATGTGTTTTCCATACAAATTTATTTACTTTCATGTGTTGTAACTAGAGACCGGATTATATGTGGTAAAAAAGTGCAAAACTTTAATTCAATTTATTTACATTGCACGATTGCATATAAATTTTTAAAACTCAAACTAAAAATTTCGTTAAATCATCTTTGTTTATTATAGTGATTATACATAAAGCAGATAGGCAAATTCAAGTTAGACAGATTAAACACAGCTATAGTTTTGTAATTAATTGAGTTTCGAACGCACAGGGAAAAGGTTGCATCTTCTTTCCTTTGGTTTTAAAACGTTTGACAGTATTTGCAATTGTACCCATTTAGAAATTAAATCCATTAATGTCTATCATCTTTAATCCTTGCTTACTTACGTTGGAGCCCCTTCACTCCGCTGATTGCATATTTTTCCGTGCGCGTGACTAAAATACTCAAATTGCCATACCAGTACTTGCGAGCAAATGAATAGGGACACTAATGCAATTGTGAAAGAAAGTATTTATTTATTTGTATTTTCGAATAAACAAAATTTTAAAATAGGAAACTATATACTACAAACTACGGACAATTAATGCATAGCAATAAATTGCAAAATATACTTTATGATACAAAAACACATGCTAATACAAATTATTCCATATGTAAAATGCGAGCATTGAAATAAGTACACTGGAATTTCGATACTACAATTAATACTTAGTGGGATACCCCTTTGCTTTAATGACTGCGGCACATCTCCTAGGCATGGAATCAATGAGATGCTGACATCGTTCCACGGGAATATTGTTCCAGACCTCCTCAACACATCGAAACAGTTCTTCGAGGTTTGAAATATTTTTATCCCGAATACGAAGTTTCACATCTTGCCACAAGTTTTCGATTGGGTTTAAATCGGGACTACAAGAAGGCCAATCAAGAAGATCTACATGATTTTGTCGAAACCAGTCCTTTGCAATCTTAGCTGCGTGCTTGGGATTATTGTCTCGTTGGTACTTCCAAAATACGGACAAATGATCCTCCGCATATGGCAGCATAACGTTGGATAAAATATCAACATACACATGTCGATCCATTATTCCATTAATTTTGTGCAACAACTCCTATATAAGACATACAACCCCAGACCAACGCATTTCCTCCAAACCCTTTTACTGTTTTTATTGTATGCTTAGGATTCATCGCTTCATTGGGGCCTCGCCGTACATATCTTCTGCCATCCGATCCCATTCTATTAAATTTTGACTCGTCACTAAACAATACAAATTTCCACTGATCTGCAGTCCAATGCAAATGATTTCTGGCAAACTGTAATCTTTTCATTCTATTTGTTTTGCTTATAAGCGGTTTATATCTAGCAATCCTACCATGTAATCCGGCTTCTTGTAATCATTCGTCTGACTGTCCATACACTAATTGGTCTATCAATCTCTGTAATTACCTCTTTGTGTATATCTACCGCCGTTTTTAATGGATTCGCACGTGAGAGACGTGCTATGTGTCTATCAATGCGAAGCGTCGTTTTCTTAGTTCTTCCCTGTTTAGGAATTTTTTCACAGGTTCCGTATTTTTGGAAATATTTTATTTGATTAGCAATCATATTTTTCGATACAGATACTTGGTTAGCTATTTTCCTCAAACTCAAACCGTTTTCGTGAAGTGTAATTATCATTTTTCGAAGCTCGGGCGTACAATATTTTCCACGACCCATTTTTAAAATAATTTAGTCTGTGCTACCGTGAAAATTAATTATTATGCGTTTTAATACAAAAATCTATTTCGTGTAATTGCGTTTTAATAATATAATATTAAGTTACTTCTAAAAGAACTTAAAGAAGACTAAATAAAAGATTATGACAACTGTCCCTATTTAAATGCTCGCTTGCATGAGACCGATCGAGAGAAATGTAAACATAACATTTTAATACTTCCGAGAAATGCAGGTGTGATGTCTACGGCATATACTTTTATTCATTTCTAAGAATTCTTTTGCTTCGTTTTAAATTGTAGAAAAACACGAACCTTAAATATATTATTAGTGTCGCTATTCATTTGCTCGCCGCTGTATATGTCACATTTGCTTCGCTGCACGTTTACGATGAAAGTATTGTATCTTATATGGTGTGTAGAAGATTTCCTAATGAAATGCAATATGAAAACAGTACGGCTGACGTGTCATAAAATGATTTACAGTATTTGAACTCATTTGCTTTTATATTGGATCGTTTCCGAAATATCTCGGCAAAAAAAATTAATAAAAAAATCTAAAAATTATGCCAAGGAAATAAAAATTTTGACATTATAGACGTTTCTTCTCAGTAAAATTCTAATTGTAATTTTGAGATATTCCCTATTTTCCATGCCCTGTGAAATTATGAGAAGTTTAGATCAAACAGATATAGCGATTTAACAAATTGACTCAATTATAAACTCGTCTAAACGGAATTTGCGTGTTCCGATGAATTTATAATTTCAAGGTCGTCAGTAATAGCACCGGTAATAACTTTAAAGGAGCTATAGAACCATTTCCATGTTATTCTCATCTACCAATCTAAGTAATATTAGATGGAAACGATTCTCTTTCTTAATTTGCATTTACTGTTTCGCTCACAAGCAACGTACAGACTATCGACCATTGAAAAGATTATTATATTAGAATTTTAAAAAATCGAATTTCTTCAATGTTGAATACCCCTTAATATTACCGTAAAGATTTCTACAAAGTTGAAATAATCTTATTTTAGATCTTTAACGACTTGGAGATCTACGCTGTTCCAACAATGATTGAAAAGTGTTTAAATCACCCGCGTATTTATTGTGCCGGAAAGTTAGCACTTCTATAAGACATAGCGATCATAATCAGTAGCGTCCTTCTATCATATTCTTGTTTTGATTTTCTGTATTTTCGTTTTCATCTACTTGTTTATTATTTCTCGTATTTATTACTAGAAAGACTTTTATTACTGCAACTTTCTTACAGTCGCATATTTGTGATCGGTAAACAACAAAATAGTCATAATACATCCGCACAAATACACTTAACGTTCTGTATTAAATTAATGATTGCTTTCATGGATCAGCACACCAAATTATAGCGATTTTTGGGTCACACTGCAATTTCCTCTCTGTTACTATCACCATATTTAACCTTTTCAGCTCAAGTGAATATTGTTGGCGCTATCTAGTGCCATAAGAATAAGAATAAAACACTCGTTTACGTATTCAAACACAGCGAAAACAAGCGGATACAGTTTCCCAAGTCTTTCCCTCAGCAACACATGGATTGTTAAACCAGAAAGGGCGTGTACTAACAGTGCATAGGGTAACTACACATGAGAATGATTTCTCAGGCTTACATGATGCACGCCCTCTCTAGTTTAGCAATCCATGTGTTGCTCGGGAGAAGGGTTGGGAAACTGTACCCACTTGTTTCCGCTGTGTTCGAACCGGCAGACGAATATATTATTCTTTTGGAACTAGTTAGCGCCAAGAACACTCTCTTGAACTGTAAGTTTAGATTTTAGAGAGAAAAATATAATATTTTGAACAAAAAATCGCTCGAAACCATGCTGATGACACCGGGTAGGTAGAAACATGTCCGTGTGTTAGAGTTTTTATTGTCTTTCTCGTGAATAATTTCACCAATACCATCAGTAGTTGTATTTACCAGCATTATTATGTTAGGTATTGTTTTCTAGGAATTTTAGATGTGGGCTGAAGAAGTTGTTGCGGATATTAATCAAAGCAGGTATATGAGTCCAAAAAAATCTGTATGTAGCTTATCAGTCCAAACTTAACAGTTGGTACCAGTCGAAAAGCTTGCAAGAAAATTTTTCATTTACATCCGTACAAAATAACTGCCTCATGATGGTTCAACGAAGCCGTAAACGCGATGAGGATATCTTGGATACTAAGCACCAACTTAAAGCAAAAAAAAAAAATAGAAAGCGAGAAATTCAAATGCCTACGATTAATTTTCAAATATCTTTTATATTTTTGTACCAATTTTATTTTTTATGTTGTGTATTCTATTACACATAAGTAAATAATACACCACAGAAAAATATCTATTTTAATTTACGTTTGCTGTAATTCGCCAGTTGTCTTAACTTTGATGGCCGATAGTGTAAGAAGTATAAGTATTTCCACGATCATATTTTATATCCGTACAAACAATATCGCGAGCATTAAGTAATCATAAAATTCAGTATGACTGCTGGTCAAGCAGATATTTAGACCACTCAAGTCTAAATTGCACACAATTGTTATATATAATTGTCGACCTTCTAACCTTACCAGCATGTGTCGTTCGTCATTGAAAATAACAGATGAATGAAATACAATTGAAGGCTATGATGAATGATGACGGGTATACGTCGATCTTTGAATAATCAAAACGGGTATTTATAACGACACAGTGTAAGGCAGTTACGCTTTTGCTAATTATATCGGTTATTACGCGATGGTAAACAAGATACTGGAACTTCTTGGAAACTCGTAATTATAGCTATATATTAGTAATACTTCAGGCGTCTTTTGTTTTATTATTAAATTGTTAATATGATTAACAATTTCTGTTTCTTTTGTGGGAAATTTTGTCATACATAGAAAATGAGTAAAAATTATTAGTTATTGTTTTATACGATAATTAAGATTTATTTACAATTAAGAGTGCACAAATTAGTACGTGTTCACGCACTTTACGATCATCGCACAACTATTGCGTTTGATACGATGACTACAGCAAACTTCCAAGCTTAGATACGAACCGAGTAATATGCCTGGTGTTCATACACCGAGTCAATATAAAAAATGCGACTACCAAAGCATTTCTAATTAATGAAAATATAACGGGTGAGGAGCTGATGATTGCATTCTAGGCGACTGGAAAGTAAATCGAACACAGGTTTCTAGCAATTTGTCCCCTTCACCACGCAGTAATACGGAATGAAGGCAGTTAAACAAGGCTAGAGGATACAGATACATAGAGCATACTAACACACAATCGCCCTGCAGATTAGCATACGTATCTCTCTACTTTGTTAACTTATAGAAAAGTTATTTCATCCTCCTCTTACTCACAATTACGACCATAGACACGTCGAAAGTGCGCTAATGGTATATCTAATATTTGAAAATGTCCGATCTGTGTGTTGAAATAACAAATTTACATATACAGTTTAGTTTTTGTAAAATTTAAAGGCTGGGTAAACATTTATGGCCGGTAGTATATATTTAACTTTCATATATAAAGTGAATATTTTCTGTTCTATTTTTAAAGATAAAATCTTAACTGCCCCAACTCGTAAGAACTGGCCGTGGTGTAGAATGCTGGAACACTGTGCGTAAAATTCACGAATTCACTTAGTAAGTATTGTTTGAGCGATTGATTACATCTGGATAACACTTTCTAATAGTTTCTACTGTAAGATGCAATGCATGACATTTATACGTTAAGTTACAACGCATATTTTTAAGAGAACGGCTCATACAAAACATAGTTACGGCACTATCAATCTATTAGCGTTAACACTTGATCCGGTTGAAGACCTGGAACTTTGTCAATGTAATTAGCACTGCTCTCAAAATTGTTTACCTAATACATTTTTCTAATCCTTTACTAGCCAATAACAATGAGAACAAAACACTGGTTTGTCGACATGATTTGGCATATCTATTAATAAGCATTTTGACAATAATTTTCTTCGTCTTCACTTCAGATTTTAGGTACTTTGCCTGTTACGACACCCACTTTGGCTGGTAACCTCGTCACTTGCATCCTTTCTACGAGTTCCTTCCACTTATTTTTGTTTTCCTTTATTTTCTCAGGTATGTCGAAGATGTTTAGTTCTTCACTTTTCTTAAAAACTTCATCTCTTGTGTCTGTATCCTGCCTCCTCGTTTTTTCGTTGTTGTCCATGTTTCACTACCGTATAAGTTTAACAGTTATAAGGTTGGCACTGCTATCGTCGTGTAAAATTTTATTTGTGTATCCTTTATTGTTTTGTTTTTTAACGTTCTGCTGATTGATCCATCGATATATGTGAATTTATACAGTTTTCTTCTGTATTTCTTTCGATCATAAGATACATCACAGTCCACTTGTTCCAGTACAATATCGTTTATGACTATTTTTGTCCTAATCGGATATTTACCCAAGAGAGCCATGGTTTTGGTTTTATTTGCCGATATTTTCATTTCATAGTTTTGGCAGACTTTTTGTAATGTACATATCCCTTTCTGTAGATCATCCTCTGTTTGTGTTAGGACTACTAAGTCGTTAGCATATAAGATAGATTTTAGGGTGATGTTCTGAGGCCGGATTCCGTAAGCTCGATATGAAACCCTCACTTGAAACGACACTTTACGCGAAGTCGAAAGTAGAAGCTATTCCGTAAGCTTTTCGAGCTCGATTAATTTCAGCGGCGAGTATACAACCGACCCAAATAATTGCAAATTTTAGTTCAAAAGATCGCATTAGTCCACGTTTATAGCTGTTGACAAGCTTTAAAAAATTGTAGGTTACTTAAAAATTGCAAATCTTATAGAAAATGATGCCTATTTCTCACCTGTTACTATGCTAAGCTAATGCGAAAAATAATCGGTAATTAGTTCTATATAAAAGACAGTTAATGTGCAAGTAATTTGTGATAGCATCATGAACATTTTAAATCTAAATTTTTTAGGTTCTACTTACGATTTTTTCTTTGAAAGAAGTATTTGGCTTTTAAAAATATATTTGAAATGTACTTTAAGATACAATGTTAGATATGTGCTAAAATATATACATATATTGATGAATTGCTTTACCATACATTTATTTTCTTCTTAATTTATTAGTTCTTTAAAGTGTATTTCAAAATTCTTTCATTGGTAACTGTATGTATTGTTCTACATAATCTTTGTGTTGAATACAATGCCCCATTGCATAATGAAATTGCAAATTATTTGGATACAACAAATGATCTGTTAAATGAAGGAACAACAACAACAAAACATAATTAATTGATATTTTCAGTAAAGTTAGATTTAAAATAAAATAATCATAATAATTCACTACTAGTCTCATTTATTTACAACATGCCATTCCTTGTTAATAGTGTTTCCCATATCTTAGACGGCTTCCTTCGCCTCTTTTGAGATGGTAGTAGTATGTAAGATAAAAAATAATGTTTGGAAAAGTAAATTACTAACGTTGTTTCAAAACTAGTAACTGGGTAGAAATAACACAATGAGTCTAGTAATGAAGTACCCAAAATGCACATTTGAGAATAAGATTTTTACCGCCATTCTGCCGTAATTTCCAAAGAAAGATAGAAGACAAATTACGCTAGCGGAAAAAAGATAAAGCCATTAAGCGAAAGTGAACCATCTATCGAGTAAAATGTTTCGAGTTTAACGTTGCGTATTGAGTGGCTCTTACAGAATCGCGAAACTTTCAAGTTTGACGATATCAAGCTTACGGAATCCGAGCTCTGGTCTAAACGTATTCCTTTAGGGCATTTCTTTTTCCATTCCTTTATAATATATCATCATCAATATACATATATGTTAAATAATCTTGGCGACACACAGCAACCTTGTCTAATTCCTTGGTTTGTTAGTATTTTCCTAGTTAATCTTCGGCCTATTTCCACCATAATTCTGATGTCAGTGTATAAACCCTGTATAGCTCTTATTAAATGATGTGGATATTCCTATTCTTTCATAGTATACCATAATCTATATCTGTTTAGATTATCGAAGTCTACAAACACTATGCCTGTTTCTCTGTTGTATTCTATGTGTTTCTGCGTAACTTGCTGTAGAGTGAATATTCCGTGTGGTTGATCTGCCTTTTTTGAAGCCTATTTGTTCCCCTTTTATTAGTTTTTCTGTTGCGATTTTCAACCTATTGTTTAATATTCTGACGTAAATCTTATAAGTAACTTTGAGGGCTATTCTTATCGTCATTTTTGCACAACGAGACTACTTTCGCTCTTTTAGAAACATCAGGGATAACACTATTTTTCCAACATTTATTAAATGCATGTATAAGCCCTAGGTGTAGTATAAGCCCCCATATTTCTAAATCTCTGTTTGATGCCATCCATATCGATCGCTTTTCTGTCTTTAGTAACTCTCAAGGCTTCTGTCAGTTTCGTTGGATCTATATCCACAATGGCATGAGCCGCGTAATACCTGGGCAATGCAATGGGTATATGTCATGTAGCGAACGGAAGCGGACAAAAGGAGAGTCTTCGGCGCCTTAAAACCGAATCATTTCGGCT
Organism: Trypoxylus dichotomus; assembly: GCA_023509865.1. NCBI lineage: Eukaryota > Metazoa > Arthropoda > Insecta > Coleoptera > Scarabaeidae > Trypoxylus > Trypoxylus dichotomus. Next base: position 53,794,216 of record CM042075.1, read on the forward strand.
AAGAGAGACACCTACAGAAAAACCTGATCCCGACACTTAGAGGATTGAGCAGATGGCCAGTAACCAGCTTTCGTAAAAATTCTAAAATACTTGCAACATCCAAATTAGCCTTCGACAAAAAATAAGAAAAACATTCTTTATATCATTTACAATTCCAGAAACCGCAATTTCGACGTAGTTTAAGAAATCAAAGAAAGAAGCAATTACGTCAGGATTTAAGTAGCTAGACATCGGGTTATTTAATGTTTCCCACGTTTTATGTGCATATGTTAAAAGAAGCGGTAAAATCTCATACGAGACGTCCTCATTTGTAAAATTTAGACCGCAACCTTGCCAAGCAGTGAACACCGCGGGTGCACAATTTTCAAAGATTACCTCTAACCGTATCCTTATCGCCGTAAGACATCGCGTCCCACTTAATAAGACCTGCGTTTGAAATCGTACATAAATGCGCCTAATGAGAGTAATTGTCTAATGCGAATGCTTTTGCCGTGAGTCAAGCAGATCATTTCGTACTTGGAAATGTGAAAGATGATATCAAGACCTTGATTACGGAATCGTGACATATCGTTAAACTGTAGCGCCCGGTGTTTATTTTAAAGACGTCATATGCTCTATTTTACGTTGTGTACCTAAAACGATGAGTGATGGGTTAGCATTAGAAAAGTATACAAAGCAACCGAAATGAATGAAGCAGCCTGTATATTGCCAGGGCCCTTAATCTATGGAAGAAAAAATGATGACGTTGGATATTAAAAGAAGCCAAGGCCAACTACACTTATAGCTGGCATAAAACTATCACAGAAAGCTACGCACAAACTCAGAGGATGTGAAGAAGGTACTGCACTCTGTAATATTATACAGTTCGGTTTGCTCAAGTAGATATACAATAAAGCGTGCACGAAAATAATAGTGATCTTAATTTGGCTTAAATATCAATTTATGGGTTGAATAAAAGAAATTCAATTTTACTGAACTCTTTATTCCTATTTGTTACGTAAGTATAATAATAAATAATTTTTTAATACCAAAGAGAAAATAAAACTGTTTATATTGTAGGACATAGAAAATAATTGAGCATTAAAATAGAAATCAGTTGGAAATACCTTCCAATTTCATTTTTACTTATTTTACGTAGGTGATTGAATTGGAACGTTTAATATTTTGTTCTTAACCTTTGTTCTTTATTTTTTAAAATTTTACATAACAATAGCAGTGCCAAAAAAAAACAAGAAAGCAGGATACAGACACAAGAGATGAAATTTTTGAGAAGAGTGAAAGGTTGTACAAGATCTGATAGAATAAGAAATGTAGATATAAGAACAGAACTAAACATCTTCGACATAAATGAGAGAATAAAGGAAAACAAAGATAAGTAGAAGGAACACGTAGAAAGGATGAAGGTGACGAGGTTACCAGCGAGAGCGAGATTTTACAGATGTTAAGGAACAAGTGTAAGCAGACTAAATAAAAGATGGGTATCGTAACGGGCAGAGTTCCTAAAACCTGAAGTGAAGAAAAAAAAGAAGCACTTTCATTTTTCAAGCCTTTCAGATCTCATCTACCACAAACAATAGCTACTAGATAGAAACCAGTATTTTTCAAGAAGATAACAGATAATCAATAACACGCTGTATTAACGTCAACTCTTTCATTATTTTAAAGCATTCTTGTAGAAAAGGAGTGTAAAAATAATATAAAAATAGGTTAAAGGGTAGAAATTTGATACAAAGCCGCGTCCTACATCTAAAAAAACTATTATCCGCAGATGTATAACAAGATAGCGATAACGAACCAAGCATAAAAAAGGGTGAGGCAAACGGGTTGGAGATTTTGAAATATGAGCTCTAAATATAGGTAGCCGCGTTCATCATAACGTTATCACGAAAGGTACAAGCCCGCAAACTGTACTCAATTTAATATGTTTAGTATGTGTAAAATGTGTCAAGGTAATAACGTATTTGTGTATATATGTAATGAAAAAGTTAAGTAGGGAGGTGTTCAAATTATATATGAAACTGGATTTTATATTTTCATTCTGAATTATGGCGAAGACATATATTTAATGTTAAATCAGATTTAAGACTGTAACATCTATTTTGTGTGGTTTTGTGTGCCTTGTTTGAAACTTTGATGCCGACTGTTCTGCTTTAAGTAGAAAAACTTTATTGCCTGACTGGCGATAACTAACTATTTTCGTTTGTTAATATACGATAGTGGACAAAAATTAAGCAATTCTACAAAAAATGTAACTTTTTAAGGAATTAACAAAGATACCAAAGTAAAATTGAGAAATATCATTCTGTGCATTTCAAACAACATTATTGTCAAATGAAGACTTATTTTTTATAACTACAAAGTGATTATCTTACAAAAAGTCAAAAAGATACGTGGCAAAAGTTAAGCAACCTGATATGTTGCACTTCTGGAAACCCCCTATTTATATATTTTATGCTGTATGCTGACTCATTTACTAGTATGTGATAAGATTGAAAACGTACCGCGAAAAGCGTATTAAATGGATATCATGATGAAAATCATTGAGCAACATCAAAAAGATGTATCACGAGCGACTACAAGCAACAATTTTTATGTAAACAAGTCCATAGTATCGAGAATGATACAAAGATATAAAGCTACGGGCACGGTAGCTATTAAATTTCGCTCTGGACGACCCCGAGGAACAAGTAACAGGGTTCTTCGTCAATGTAAAATAAATCGCTTGATAACAGCTCAAGAAATAACATTTTCGCTAAATAGTAATCTAAGCGCACGCAATATACGAAGACGTTTAGTAGAGGGCGGACTTTATAATCGAAGACCAGCGCAAAAACCTTTGTTATCAAATAAGCAAAGAGCAGCGAGAATATGTTTTGCGAAGAAGCACGTGCCATGGTCTGTGCAACAGGGAAACACCGTAGTATTTAGTGACGAATGGAAGTTTAATTTGTGTAGCACTGATGAAATTTGTTGTGCAAGGAGTCCCACAGGAAAGAGATTAAATCCAAGATATTGTCAGACAACTGTAAAGCACGGAGGTGGTGGTGTAATGGTGTGAAGGTGTTTTTCTGGTAATGGAGTGGCCTCTCTACATAGCATAAACGCTATTATGGACCGATTCGTATACGGCAATATATTGCAAGACGTAATGCTACCATTTGCTGAATGGAATATGCCACTTCGATGGCATTTTCAGCATGATAATGACCCTAAGCATACTCCTTGTTGTTAAGGAGTGGCTATCTAAGCAAGGAGTTAGTGGTATTTCTTAGCTAAGTCAATCCCCTAAAAAAATAAACAATATGCCAGCCAAAAAAAAAAGAAAGGTAGTTCTGAAACATGGTCTAAATGCTCCGAGAAAAGTATCTAGGATTTTTCAATTAAAAATGTGCAAAACTTCGATGTTTAAATTATACAAATTTAATGCATACTAATGTATGATTTTAGAGAAAAAAAATATTTCCCATTGAAAAAACCAACACACTGCCCTAAACGAAATAATAAGAAAAAAGGAGACCTAAAATTTACACTGGGTACTGCTGTCTAACAACGGCTAGCAGTTCTCTGAACAGGTCCACACCTCCTTTACGTATGTACATCCCCACACCGTAGGCATTTCAGAAGGTGGTCTGCAAAAGTCTGCCGTGCAAAACGTTTGGTGGCAAATAAAGCCTTGATGGGTCTCCAGCAACACTCAATCTTCTAGGTGTGGACATCTTCAGCTGCAGTATATATGTAATTTACTACCAGTTCGGTACACTTTTTGTGTAATCTTCGAAGTAATAATTAATTCTATTCAAAACCAAACTAATTCATTTATTTATTGCAACTTTCGTGTATTTCGCATTCTGTAATAAATAATAACATTCACTATGTCATTATTGTTTTTGTTTTTTTCCCCTGTTGTCCTCTATAATGAGAACCATAGAAAAAAAGACTGAGAGCTGCACAATAATGTAGTACAGTTTCAAAACAGTACTAGTCTATTTACCAATATTGTATACAAAAATAAAAAATATGGTATAGTAAATATTATACAACAGATTATTTATTCCCCAATATTTAAATGAAATTTTACCGCTCATCAGTGTTTACTATCCGTTTTAGTAACTTTTAGGCCAAACACAATAAGCACCAACTTAAATTTTGTAAACTATGATTCATATACCTCTAAACATAACCTAGAAATAGCCCTTTTTAAATCGATTTTTAGGTATCTTAAACTAAACTCCTAAAAAAAGAGGGGCCATTTTAAACACAGCAAGACGTGAGCTTTCCGTTAAAATCCATTAAAATCGCAAACTCTATGCCTTTTATACGGAGCTACAACCACAAAAAATTAAGTTGCCTAACTTATGTCACTTGAAAATTGCTGGGTCTTTACTACATTGCACAAGTAATATTATTTAAATTAAGGTATCTAATATCAATATTTTTTTGTAAGACTATAAATTATACATGCATATGCGCTTTCCTTTATTTTGCTATTCATAGCAAGGTGTTATATTTCGTAGTTCCTTAACTTGTGTCCGCTAGTGTATACAGAGCGTTATTTATATTACAGCATTATTATCAATAAATAAATCCAGTTTACTAATCTTATAGTCAATTGTAGAATCAATTCCAAAAGATAAGAAATGTCAAATTCGTAAATTATATTTTAATAAAAGCCGCTTCGTATAATTTGGAAAATCTTGAAATAACTTTTAAATATTTTTATTATACACTATCAGGCAAAACAATACTATAATAAACATATACGAGAAATATTGGGTATGTTCCATTTGTCATTTCTTCATATAGCCAACTGCAGAGTTTAAAAATCCTAAATTTAGACACAATGTGGCAACCGAGTTTGCATTTTCCATAAGAACCATACTGAATAGACTATAGATTTCAGTTGGTTCTAACAACAACCTACGTTTTACTATTATAACTTATAACAAACATATTATATATCTAAAAATATATTGTTCTCTTTTAAATTAAATCTTAGTATCGATTTCTTGGGCTGATGAATGGCGATATACTTGAATAGATTTACATTTCGAAACAGCAAGTGAAAATTTAATAATGAGCTTGACCAAACACCACTGATAAAATTCACTCTAAGGCAATCTAAGTATGTTTAAGCCACCAACAACTGTTATATAACTTACTTGATTGAGAACATATAGGGTTGAAATGATCAATAAATCAAATTTATTCCTCTAAAATAAGTAAAAATAGAGTTTTTAAAAGTACAAAATCATCATTATCCGAACACTGTTCTAGACCAATCATTAACTTGACTTTAATAACAGAGTTAAAGTTTCGTTTATATACGAATAATGTTCTTAATCGTATCAACTTTGTTCTAGTTAGATGAACTACACAGGAAATGCAAAACTTTGTTCGATAGTCACATGCATACGTAACAATTAGTCATCATATATTAAACCAGTAGTAATTTCACCTGCTGAAAGAACTAACCTAAGAGATTTGTATATTTAAATGAGGCTCCCACGCCCGTCTATAGACACATTTTGCATGTGCATAAATAAATTGCATAGGAATCTCTTTCATGTGATTTATCACTAAATCCTCTAAAATCTCGGATTTTAAATCGATATACGCGTATATATATCTGCGCCAAGAGTTTAAAGGGACTAAAGGCTTTGAAAGTAGGTTAATTTAGTGCAATAAAAACTTCAAAATAAAGGAATTCATAATCTAGATATTTGTTTGCACGTTAAAATAATGAATTTCTCAATTGCTTGTATATAAATATTTGTTTGTGTATTTCGATATGATCATTACGCTGATAATACGCGAAAATATGCGATTGTTGCTTGTAAACGCCCCAAAGCTTCGCAGATACACGGATGGTATATACATGCTAGGCAAAACAGGTATGTTTACTGTTGTGTATATACGGAGACGCCGAATATTCCCAAGGTACGCGTAATTTATCGTGAATTTCTGAGATAAACGCCAATGTAAGTAGATACTACTTTACCTTATCAGAAACAACCGTAATCCATTAAATATTTTTCGTACGGCGGTGATTTGCGTTATGGGAACGGCACACACATGCACAGCTAGCTGGGATGGGCCACCATAAACAACAAAACGAACATAAGCACTGGTTGAATTACCGAATCAAACTGGCGACACCGCTACCGCTACTACTCGCAGCCGCTCATAACCTGAAAACAACAAAATCGTTCCACATTTTTTTTTTCTAAATCGCACCTATCGTTATTATCCTACGTTATCGCGCAGAAATCTATCGCTATTCGAACCGTCTTGCCTCGATCGACATTAACTGCAGGGCGAGGCGTTCTAAATTGAATTAAAAGCGGGTACTACTTTTCGCGCACGCTGTTTACAGGCGTAGCGATATTCAACAACATGTCGTCGGTTGAACATTTAAAACATTACGTCATTCGTATACATAGCAATGCCGTCACGCCCCGCGCCAGAAACGCAACGTTCACAAACAAAAAAAAAGAAATTGATAAAAATTGAGGTTTCCGCCGATATAGAGAGGATCGAATAATATCTATTTATAACCATCTTTCTTCGAAAAAAAAAGAAACTGATACTAGCGCTGATGCATTTTATGCCGAATGAAGAAATTATCTAATAATAGTTGGCCTTGCAAATATACAGTTTGATGCAAAAGTAGTCGCATTTTCGTTAATCTATGGAATTTAGCGACTTAATAGCTGCTTTCACCAAATCTTGAGAGTCCCTAATTGACTATACCAGATTTCGATTCGTTTTTACGTTACCCTAGTTCTTCAGCGGTTTCCACACTACGGGCCGCGGGTCGAATTCGGCCCGTGACAGCTAATAGCTTGCTGTTATTGTTGCTGTGATAAGTTGGATAAAAAAATACAGAATGATAATAACTCTGTTTTATTTACTTGATATGTAAAGCTTGATGGCAAGTATAATACGCAGAAAATTTAACAAGCATAATAACAAATAATTGAAATGAATCTCACTAATAAACTAGTGAACATCCCGTGGTGTCATCCTCAGTAGTTATGTTGGGATAAAAAGTATCGCATATCTATGTATATCGAAGTTTGGAATGTATATACCCTGAATCGCACATGTGATTTTTATCCTGAAAATCCTTCAGGAACGAAAAAGCTAAATTAACACGAATGAAACCGCAGGGTATCAACTTGTAAAAAATACTAATGAGATTTATGTATTTCTGATTTTCCACTGACAATAGTTTGTAATTGTGGACCACATTTTACTTGTACCGATTATTAACAGAGATTTAAGATGCTCATCTGTTAACTTAGACCGGTAAACATTTTTTGTGACTTCATTTTGGAGAATGTTTTCTCACACCAGTAATACCGAAAACAGAAAACAGCCTACGAGCAAATTCAGACAAATTATCAAATTATACAAGTGGAAGACTCTTATAAAATTCCAAGAAAGATAAGTTTTGATATTTGTTCTTAATTATATAGCTGCACTTTAATCAATAATTTCTATTTGGCGCTACGTCAGTATCACAAGAATTTTGAAAAATCTTTATTCCATTCGTAATGACATCAAAGTCTGAGGAACGAGTATAAAAATTTATCTTCAAAGCACCCAAATCTTGGATTGCAAAATTGACGTGAAACTCTGTCTTAGTAGTGTGGCTGCATATTTCACACGTTTTAAAATGTGTGAAGTATGTTTTACGTAACTGTGATCGAAACAGTATTATTTTGATGCTTTTCATTCAAAAAAATTTCGATCTCTGCTCGAAGTTCAAAAAAGCACTGGACTGGAAAACTACTGAAGATGTCCATTTTTGCCAGATAGTTAAGATAATATATTTTCTGCGATGTCTTGTACCTTTTTAGGGACGGTGTTTACCGACAAACTGACAGTTTTAAATAAATTTACCTTTTCGGCAGGAACGGTTTTGGCCCTTGCAACTGGAAAGTTTGGAGACCTCTGCGCCAGTTGAATAGTTATTCGTCCTTAGAAGCAGCTACTTCTGCTTCGATAGAAAGAACACCGAGAGCATTTAACCTAACATAGTGGTTCTCAGTTGATTCTTAATTTGGAAAATTACCATTCTGCAGATGCTACTGTCGCGGGTAGAGATACAAACCGCATTATACCAGTCAATACATCATGAAAACCAGATGGGAGAGTATAATTTTGAACAAAAAGTTTAGAAGAGATATGTAACGTATGACTAGGGGTGCTCCTGCCTCACACCCCCAGAGAGAGCGACAGTGGCCAAGGACACATACATAGAGTACACATCAGCAGTAGTAGTAGTGTTTATGTCATGTACGCACGTTGTTTGATGTATAAACAAATGTATTACAAGGTTGTAAAATAAAAGGAATTAAAATATTACAAGATAAAATTTAAATTACAATAAAACTCGTTGAAATACTACTCGCAGTTTGCGAGAGGGTTATTTAAGTGATTTGTGATTATTTATTTGGCTTTTGCTAAATTCTTTCATGCATTTCCATCACCATCACCAGTTAGAGTTAAGTTTAGTTTTCTCTGCATACATCTTAAGTATTTTTTAATTTCACGGGTGATTTAAGTTAGTAGTTCCGGCAATAAAAAATTAGAGAATATATGACCTTTATTACCGGAACAACCAGCTTAAAACACTCATGAAAATTACAAATGTCTACCCGGGGTATTTTTCTTTGATTAACGTGAATGTGGTAAGAATTTAGTTTAAAAGAGAGAGAAATTGCTCTATGTAGCAGATAACCTTAAAATTTTCATTGTAATTTCGTTTGTATCGTAAGCTTTATTCTGTATAATCATTAGTCAATATGTGTAAATAAAGCAAAAGCGAATACGATTTCTTGAAAAATTAAGTCATGTACTCAAGTTTCTGTTCTTAAAGCATGACATAAAAGAATTATCTTTCAAATTTTTCAAACGAGCAATTAATGGGTGACAGAACTTATACCATCACAAGATATTTTATATTCTGTTACATTCGCATTTACTATATTCCCTTGCAAGCATTCGATTCTGTTATTTTCCTCACCCTGTATATCACGTAACTCATTTTCCCCTATGATTGCTATAATTAAATACAGGTTACCACGATGCGAATTTCATGTCACAAATACGTAACATAGAACCGCTTAGCAAGTGAAATATTCAACGAATTAATTTGCATTAAATAGTATTGCAATATAAAAAACGTTATATAAAGAATTTACAATTAATTTTGACGAATACATATTACAACTAATTAGGAATCACTCGTGGAAACAAGCATTTAATATGGATAATGGCAACCAACACTCAAATAGAAAATTCCCTAGCGCGACAATGTTGCTGAACCTGTTTGATTAATCGTTCATTTCTGTAACGTTGTGATCAGATATACATCTGGTTCAGCGCTGATCAATTTTTCAGTTACGAAAATTGATTAACTCGACCAGAAAAGTAATATAAAATGGTAAGGAGGTTATTTCGCTTATTTTTATGTATGGTACATCTTTATTTTGGATTGAATATATCCAAAGTATTATAAATATGAGGTTATAACACGTGTTTTGTTGGAATAGGCTTCTCTCAAGGATAATCCCGATAAACCAGGACAAGAAACGGCACCGATCCATCGAATTAGGATCACGTTAACGTCGCGTAACGTACGTTCCCTCGAAAAGGTGTGTTCCGATTTAATCGACGGTGCTAAGAAGCAAAAATTACGCGTTAAAGGACCAGTACGTATGCCAACCAAGACATTACGTATTACAACGAGGAAGACGCCTTGCGGAGAAGGTTCGAAGACTTGGGATAGATTCCAAATGAGAATCCATAAGCGTGTAATTGATTTGCATTCACCATCCGAAATCGTTAAGCAGATAACATCGATTTCGATCGAACCTGGGGTAGAAGTCGAAGTAACAATCGCAGATCCATAAATTAAGTGCAAAACATGGTTTAAGTCTTATTGTGAATAAACCTTTTCTTTTCTATTTGGTAATTTGTTGTTTTATTTTAACTTGGAAGTTTGCATATACAAGCAATATATTCGCATACAGTAAAAATTATACAATGTTGAGTTTTTTCTTGCTATGTAAACTGAAAAAATTGTTCTTATTGTCTTTCTTTGCATTTCAGAAGTGCTGCTTAAATTATAATTGTATCAGGTTAGTTACAGTGACAATTTTGTTTTTAAAATCGCGACTTGTACAGCCAGAAATGTAAGTAACGAATTGAAAACAATTCAAAACGTAATATTTGCGTAAATTTTAGGATTCTAAAAATTAGACATACCTGATCAGATTTGAAGTCCATTTAAAGTAGGTGGTGCTGCCTGATGCGTTAGTTCACTGGAACATATTTTACATTCATTATTGTTTGAAATCTTTCATGTTTTGAATTTCTTTACCTCTATACTAAAAACCTAAACACTACAAATTGCATATTTTGCAGTTATTAATCAGCTTACAATTTAACCAATTAGCTTTGTCGTATAAATGATTGCGATTGGCTTGTTTGAAAGGAACCAATAGTACTAGTCTGTCACTAAATATGATTGGTTGGCTTGCTAGTATTGAAAATTGGGGTAAACTTTAAAATCGGTAATAAATTTATATATTGATGCAACCCTTTGCTGGTATGACGTAAACAAGAAAGATCTTGGCCATTACTTTTCGTTATATGTTCTGCAAGCTAAATCTCTTCAGTTCAAATTAATATAATATTTCCACGGCCAGAGTTAATAATAAGCAAGCTACTTCCGGAAATGGACCATCACGATGAGATATATAGAAATTAGTTGTGGGGTGTTTGATTTTGTTTATTTATTAATTCCGGATGAGTGGTCTCAAGTATTCATATTTATATTTACATATATATAGTTGTCTACAAAGTACACACCATGTTCTTCATTATTTGTCGCTACTTGTCCCTTTTTCTCACTATAATTTGGCGCCAACTTCGAGCATTTGAATTTACTCATAAACAAAAATGGAATAAGAGTAAGAGGAAAAGAAATAAAAAGGATAAATGCAAAAAGAAACTGCGCTCCAGGTTTTACCCTCTAGGGTGGTTTACACTTCGAGTTACTGTGCCACTTTGGTTTCCCTGTTTTCTCCTGAAGAAACCTCCTACGACGGAGGCGAAACGTCGAGATCTCACCTTTCCCGTTTCTTCTTTCTTTCTTTCCCCCTTCTCTTACTCTTTTCATCTTCTTCACCACCTTCTTTATTTCTTTTCCGCTTACTCTTATTTCATTTCTATATATCTCATCATAACACGGTCAAATTCCGGAAGTAGTTCGCTTATAATATTTCTTTCCATTTTCCATAATTCATTTAAAACTTCCTAATTGATATGCTAGTTGCTTTCGACAGAATTTCTTTGATTTCTTGTTCTTTTTACCATTAGGCAAACTTTCTTTAAACGGATTGAACACTATTTCACGGGCCATTATACTATTAATATTTTCTCTTTCCTTCACTTGCCGTTTGTTGTTTTGTATACTCTATTTTTTTTAATTCGGAGAAGTAAACTGAAAACCCACGTTTACACAAGAGAGTTTTTCAAAGCGAGTTTTTGACAGCAGTTTTAAAACTAGCTAGAATTTTATAGAAGTTGCAGTTACGTAATTATTATTACAATGCAAATTTAGGGGAAAAAAAAATAAATGGAACCGCACTTAGAAAAATACCCGATCTAAACATTAATCAATTATTGTAACAATATGACGGCCGATAGTATATCAAATATCGCTAGTGTAATTTTTGCCGAAAACTGTGCAACAGCTAGCCTACATTTTGGCGCCTCAATTTAAAGAACACTCATCCGAATTAAAAAATAGAGTATAAGTGCCATATAATTGCCTACAGTGATTACAACTGAACTTTTTAAATAATAAACGATTAAATGATTTATTTTATTATGTTATTGGTAAAGCCAGTGTTTTGTGTGTGAGGCGCTAAAGTCAACGATGTCTGGACTGCATCGAAGTGGTTGCTCCCAACACTTTTTTTTAATGATTAGATTTCGAAGGACCAGAGAAATACACAAATAATTCAATTGCGTCGTTTTAGCACTTTTTATTTATTTCTTAATGAATCCGTGAAGACTGCACGAAGCGACTTAAATTACGCGTAAAACTTAACTCTAATTGTCACTATAAATCTAGAACTGATATTTAAAATAAATTACTTTCGTTGAAGACGAAACAATCAGGTTCAAGAATACATTACTATAGTTATAATGCAAATAATCTCAATTTTAATTCTTTTCATTTTAAAAATTAGAATCAACGTATGTATGATTCAACATTTATATTGAGGGTCATGCTATATATTTTGAGATATAAAAAAATACAAATCTTTTTACGAAAATGATTTTATTTATCTTCAAAACAATCACCTCCTGCATCGATGCACTTTTGTAACCGAAGCTTCCACAACGTAAAAGCTTGAAGCCAGTCATCCTTTGGAATGTTCCGAAAAAATTAATAACTTGCTTCATCTATCTCATCCCCCATTGTGAAACGTCAACCTTGTAAATGTTTCTTTAGGTTAAAGAACAACTGCAAATCGCACATGGCCAAATCAGGCGAATAGGGTAGATGTTCAATGACTTACATTATACCAACGTAAAAATTCGACTGTCTGCTGTACATTGCGTGACGATGTATTGTCGTGTTGCAACATTAACCCGCGACTCAAGAACTGCAGATAAATATTTTTTGGTGTACCAGTTTGCTGTGTCTGTACATACGTTGATATATTAATCCTGTACTACAAAAGAAAAGTGCGTAAATAACTTTCTTGATAGCCCTTTGCTTTTTGGCCATAGTTGGTGTTCGTACACCTTCGAGGATTCACACACTCCTCCTGGCGGGTAAGAATATCGTAAAATGGGATGTAAGTCCACCATTATTTAATATTTCTCGACCGATTCTCACTCACTGCCTTTTGGAAATCGTTGAGCGTGTGTGGTACCCAACAATTCTTTTCATCCGAAGATGGTTATGTAAAATTGAATTTCATGTTGCGGATTCAACACCAAGAATTGCCTCAATCACTTGATAGGTGCATCTTAGATCTTCGTCGATGATACGTGTCACTCTCTCAATGTTTCCAGTGGTAAATGTAGAACAGGGCCTATCAGCACATGCCTCATCACCTAACAATATCCCGTCTTCTTTTAAAATCGCTATACCAGCGAAACACAGTTGAGTGTGAAGGACTTTCATCACCAAATGCGAGTTGCAATCGTTCAAGCCTTTGTTGTTCGCTTAAACCAACATTAAAATCGTAGATCATTGTGCACACATGTTCTCTTGACAAGTCCATGTTTCGATAACAAATCGTATGCAGCACAGTTGCTCTATGACAGTAGCGACTCAACTAAAAGTCAAAGCTTACTACTTAAGCATGGTGGTATTTAGAAATGCAGTGTTGCCAGCTCCAACTTCTCTAGTTTTGTGGCATCTCAAAATATATAACGTGACCCTCGTATTACCATTAGTTTGCCACCCGGCAAGTTTCTCGCCATTCAATTCTATTTCTCCTCTAAAAATTTCCCATCCCGTTCCATCAGTTGCAAAAAGACTTCTGGTATCTCATAACTGGATTTAAAAACGCCAACCAAAATCATCAAAATAAAAATATATAGATCTACACGATAGGAACATCTTCGGAAAATCTTTTCAATAAAACACCGGTCTTTTTTATAGTAAAATGTAATTGTATCTTTAGCACAATAGTAATCTAAAGCTACAACAAAGCATCTCTATATTTGAGTGATGACAAAACTGTTGTTACACTAAAAATAGTATTTTTACAGGAAAAATAAAAATAGTTCATAATTATAACCAAAACACACTGCATAATCTTTATTCGTTTAGGAAAATAGATCTTTTTCGTATTATATGTTTCTTCTTTTTTTATACACTTTACCCGAATATCTTGGAAATATTCACAAAAATATATATATACTATATACCGTGTAATTTCTTGCTATCAACCGTTTAATGTTTGTCGTAGTTACAAAGAAAAACAGATACTCCTACGACGTCGTAAAATATTGCAGACATAAGTATACAGCTGTGTCTAATATCACCGGTAAACTTTTAGGAAATATTTTCTTTAATTGTGAAATAGGACATTTTTCGTAATAAAATTGTTAAGCAAAGCATTTTACAATCCCCTATTATTCCTCAAAGTTTTTCGGTAATTTTTTAGAGCATCCTGTATATCGAAATTTTTTTGTAATAGCCGATCTGTTACGTAAAAAAGTAAATTAAAACGAAAGTAAGCAAATGAAAAGGAATTAGAAAGCTATGCTCTTAATGATGGATAATATTAGAAACAACTTGCACCATAGAATCAAACGAAAAATTTGAATTTGATACGTGATAAAGTTTGGTTACTATTATACCGTGATACCTATACTAGTGTACATATTTGCAAAATTTTATATTAAGTTTGAGATCAAAATACTATTCCCCAGAAGAAAATGTTACGATTTTCTTGATACACTACGAAATGACAGACTAGTAATATACAGGTGTCTTTTATATATTAGCTAATAAAATTTAAATTATTAAATTACTGGAATATTTCTCGATCTTCCTTTTTATGATATTTTTTCTTTTTAATGGGCGATCCTGTGTATGTTTAATTGAATTAGCAAATTGGTGTCGTCTTTATAAAAATGAAATTAACCAAAAAAAAGCAGTTGGGTGTCAAGCGAATTCAAATTTCAGTATTTGAAAAATAAAACATCCTGTACATAAGTATATTTGTTTTAAAATGAAAGATAATTTAATTTAGCAAAAATTTTTATTAGATTATTCGAAAAGAAATAAAGTAAGTATAGGAGGAAATTATATACATTTGTTTTTTTTAAAGTACACTATGTTTATAAAAAAAGTTAAGTTAAGTAAAATGATTGAATCTCTCCATGTTTGAAGCACCACATGTATGATTGTTAACATTAATTTGAGATCTATCTAGTTATCATTATTAAATATCTTTAAGCTCATTTATCCGGTTGACATCGAATAAACAATGTCGATGTTTAAAATAAACTTTGCGTTTCTTTTTTTCAAAAAATGGTATATCCTAGTTCTCATTGAATTTGCAACGGGAAAGATTATTCCAAATTCGTGGAACTTGCAATGTATAGGATATTCCATTTGAAAGAAACTAATTCGCATTTGTTTCCGGTTTTATCAGGGACAGCCTTGGATTTGAAAATAATTTAAAAAAATGATATCCTATACGTAATTTCGTCTGTCAAAATTTGAAGCCATTCTCAAATAATATTTTTAAGAATTTAAACCTGTAGAAAATATTACGTTTGATAAATGTTTTCTTAATACTTCCCTTTTCGATGAAAAAAAAATCCTACACTTATTTTGAAGATTTCCGGTTACAATTAAACTTTCATTTTTTTATGAAATCATACTTGTACATTGGTGTTGACATCTACGTAATAATAGCTACATAATCCAAGTCGCAACAAATGAGCGAACAAAATCATTTCAAGTTGTCAAGATTTAGATATTTAACTTCTAGGTTAATCAGTGTGATGAAGATTTCCAATCCTTTAAAGATTACGTTTGATCTATCTAGTCACACTAGTACACATAAGGAAAGTCTCTCAATTCAGAATCATTGACTTTGTTGAAACTTGGCAGTTCGCATGGATAATTAAATGTATTGGAATAGATCATATCTCTGCAATTAGAGAAGATTTCAATGGTTGTGGTGATTGAAGGGAATGCATATTTATAATGGTTTATTTACAAGAGATTCTTTTGATGGATGCATCATGCTAACGAAAAAATTACAAGCTCGTATTAAAAATCTACTTTGTTAACAGAAATAGAGGTAGGTTTTCAATGATATCATGATACCAAAAAAGAAAAACCTTAGAAGGGTTTGAATATTATGTTCAAGTTATGATGTGCAACACAAATTGGTTTAATTCATTACATTAAAACATACAGGAAATAAGTGACTGTGATGAAACTTGAAACGCTTTTATGAATGAAAGGAATGCATATTTATATAATGGTTTAAAATATATTTCTTTAACTGATGTTATGGTAAGAAAAATAAAAATTAGTTCATAATAGAAATCTACTTCACCGATAGAAATGGAAAGTGTTCATTCGGATGGGCGGTTTTCACGATATGAATCCCTACACGTCATTAACTGTAAATATAATATTATTAATGATGTACAACCCCTCCTATTACTTTTATCTTTGCTTCACTTCAGTCATTATCGTACAGTACACTTCCGCCCTATATTCTAAAAACACAAAAACATAACTTAAAATTGATATAATACAGTGCTGCCAACTTCAAAGGCTTCCTCCTAAATCTAGGGTCTTTTTTAAAAGCAATGGGGGAATTTTGAAAATTACTATACTTGAATAATATTGTAAACTGTTCCACCTCTAATAGTAATTATAAAAAAAGTGCAAAGATTTCATAATTGGATAACTAGAACATAAATCTACTTACTAAAAATAAACGTATTCAGACCAGAATTTGCCAAACTCCAAAGTTGGAGAACATTAACAACAAAATATGGTGCAATATAAACGACGTGATGAAATTCTGGAATGAATTGTATAATGATCACGATAGTGTATTTCTAATACAATAGTAGGAATAACGTTTTCAACTTACAAAATACTAAAAACTAAAATTAGAAAGACGCTTCTTTATATGTTGAAAACATTTAACATTTCAAAACAAGATACGAATTCTTTGAATAGTGATTGTGAATTAAGGAATATTGTTAATAAATTATTTGATTTGTAATACGTAATCGACTATCTTATCGATATTTTTACACTATTAAATGAATTACTGTTTTATTTTTATCTCATTGTGCAAAATTAGAACTAAAAGTTACGTACATATTTTTTTAACTTCACAATAATCGGTTTATGTCCATAATATTTATTTTTATTTCAGGGAAACGCATGTTTGTTTGTGTGAATGTGGTTCCCGCGAAAATGAGTTACTTTTTTTAAGCAATTCAATTATTGCTTTTTAGGAGATTATCGACTTAATTTAAAGGGTTTCACAAGGATACGTAGGGGAAATCATCTGTAGTGAGTTGGCAGCACTGTACATGTTATACCATGAAATATGTTTGTTTAATGTAAACCTAAAATTGATAGAATAATAGTTTTCTTTTTGTTAAATCTTTTTTGAGATGTTATTGGAATTATGGTTTAACTTTTTCAGCAATGAATGCACGTCATCGGTGACACTGGCATGATGTTTCATTACCAATATAAAGCAAAAATTTCTCAAAGAATATGTTTCATTTAAACATGGCGAAATTTAAGCAAATTTCAATTTGAAACAATATCTACTTAGATATTATAACAAAACACAATTATGATAATATATTAAATAGAAAATATACGACTTACGTCTAGAGATATTTTGTTAGCGTTGAGACATATGCCGATACAAAACGCTACGTCGCCATTTCAGCATAATCTTTCAAAAAGAGCTGTTTATAATTAATGTTTACATTTTGATTTGACAACAAGGGATTATCTAACGCCATTGTTGATTGATGACGTACATAGATTCTTCAAGTAATTCGACTGTATAACATTGCCTGTAATATTACTTTCTCGCGAAAATGCGAAGTTTCTGAAAAGGTTATTATTCGTGAATAACGTGATAAAGAAAAGATTTAGTGAAAATGTTATTGCAGTGTTGCCAAAATTATCAGATCTTCGCAAAGATATTCAAAAATTATGGTAAGATTTTCATTTTGACGAAAATTCTAGCATAATATTTCGTAAAGTATTATTTAAAAATGAAATAAGTAATAATTAAGAACTCGTAAACCGTATACAATATAAAATTAAAATTTATAGAAATTGTCTTAAAACAAAAAAAAGACAGCTATCTACATAGCGTTATAATAATAAAATATGTTAAAAACACAATATTCATGCGTAGTACATCAAAGATATTTTATGACTTCGTATGGTTTAGGAAGTACGTAAACGTAATAATTACGTCATTCATACATCATTTGTTACACCTTTTATTTGTATAATATCTGACTAATGCATTTTGTTCTTGTAGACTTCGCTTTCAGTTGCTTGCAGCAGCCTAGACGAAGCTCCATACAACTGAGAACGAAACGTCCGCTGACTAATGCAACTACAACACGATTTCAACCCCGAAAACTAAATTCTTGGCTACTGTATCTTTCATACACTTACACAAATGTTCTGTAACGGTTTTATTAAGAAAGCAAATATATTGTTATTATTATTATTTGTGCATTGAAATATTATTGGTGCGGGCAAATTTATTTCTTAGCTATACCAATAATATTTCGCAGATGACGTATATTTGACATCATTATGACATACATGGACTTTTTAAGTCGTACGAAGTTTATATGAAAATATTTATCGATTACTGCACACTGCTGTTATAATTAGATGATGATCACAACAAAAATTATTTAAGATTTTTCTTCCTATACCAAAAATTTTATATAGAACTTAAGAAAAAATCTGATAATTATGTAACAACTGGCAACACTGTGTTATTCTATCAATTTAATTCCTTTTTCGTATTTCTTGTATCAATTTTGACAATTATTTAATATACAGCAGAGTCCCGCTAATCCGAATTAATTAGGACTAGACCTTGTTCAGAATAGTCGGAATTACAGTGATAAAGTCTGGTTGTTGTAAGAAAACGCATTTGGTGGAGCAGTTGTGTCGAAATTACAGTTGCCACCCTTCCCGGAGATAAGCTCCTCCCAAAATGACCTCGCACCTTGCTCTCGTACTCTAACTCTCATCCCTTTCGCTTATTGTGTTGTATTGAGACGTTTGAACTATTCAAGGTCAGTGCACTGTCAGCCAGCTCGCACATTGTTTGGTTAATTTTAGCTATCGATTGCTTGCACGCTTAACAGTAGTATTGTATGCATTCGGGTATACTAGTGTAACATACAACGTTAACACGAAGAACTCGATGTTTTGAAGTGGTTAGACAATGAAGAGAGTGTATCTAAATTGACCACGGAACCATTTGTGATTGGAAGAAGAACCGAGTGAAGCTTGAACGTCCTGCGCAACGTCTTCAGGGAAAACACTTGAAATTCGACAGATTTTGAAACAGTTCCAACACGATAAAGTTGACGAAGCTCGTTTCCTTTGGTTTACATAGGAAAAAGAAACGGGTACTCCCTTGAGTGGTCCAATGGTTCAGGAAAAGGCAGTTAATGAATGGTGATGAGTCTTTCAGTGCGAGTACGGATTGGTTGGACAAAACGTCACTGGAATCATCAGCTAACAATTAGCAAAGAGCTTTCTTCTAACCATGCTGCAGCGAAGAAATACTTGAGCGAGTTTAAAAAATTGCTGAGAGGGAAACTATTCTCCCCAACAAATTTACAATCCTGATAAATCGGGCCTTAATTTTAAGACATTACCAACAAAATGCCTGGCATCAAAAGCAGAAGTCCATGCTCCTGGCTTTAAAATAAGCAAAGATTGTGTGACTTTATTAGCGTGCAGGTAATCACAAGGTGCTTTTAATGATGATTGGCAAACCTGCTAGGCCCAGAGCTTTTAAAAACTGCAACATGAACTCTATACTCGTATATGATAGCAACCAAATAAAAAGCATGAATAGATGGTAAGTTATTCTTTCGGTTGGTAATGCGCCATCCCACCCCAGCACTGAGGAATTAAGCTGATGGAGAAATTTTGGCGAAGTTTTTATCACTGAATATTACACCAGTTCTACAGTCGATGGACCAGGGCGTACTGCAAACATTGAAACTGATTTACAGAAAGCAATTTTTAAGAACGCTGATCCAAAATGATAGCATTCCTTTAGTTGACAAAATAAAATTAAAAAAACCAATGTGAAAGGATGTTGTTTATTGGACCACTGAGGCACAGCAGAATATTTCAACAAACACTGAAAAAATCTAAGAGTCAACTGTAGGCAACTCAGTTGAAAAGGAAGAGGAAAAATCTCCTAAAAATGGTATAGACAATGTGAAGAAGCCAGTGAAGCAGACGTAGATGAATGGATAGCAGCGATAGATGCAAGTTTGAAGAACCTTACTGACGCTGATTTAGTGGCTGCTCCGACTCAAGTAATGACGAACGTGACAATGAGTCTGAATCTGACAAGGACACACAATGACGCTGCAGAAGCACTTGATCTCGCACTACGTTATTTGGAGCAACAGGCCACTGCTGTAAATGCTGATTTGATGTTTATAAGACGATGACGTAACTTTGCATCAACAGTGTCTTTCAATTACGCCAAAAAAACAATGACTGAGTTTTGTTCTTCTAAACAGGATGAATAAAATGGAGGTTTGTAAGCATTGCATATAACTGTATGTATTTTCGTGATTTTGTCAATTTTTCTTTCAGTTTTATGCACTGTTTAGGCCTAATGTTTTCTATTACTGCACTATATAAATTAAAAATGTGTGTATGCACTGCACTTTATAGTGCAATTAGATACAGTACTGTTAATTATTTTCATAAACTGTTTTTTTTTACCATTTTTCATATATACTTAGACTAATTTTTGCCATGTCCTGATAAACCATACGTCCAGATTACCGCGGTTCGGATTAGGGGGACTCTATTGTAATCTGGTTATATACGATGAATTTTATACAAATTTGGTAACATCGTGTAAACGTCACCGATGACGTGTATGTGCTGATAAGCGAACCTTTTCATCGAAATCAATGATTCCGAATTATAACGCCCTTCCTTAGCCAGAAAAGTTAGATGTAAAATTACCAGGAAAAGGAAATGGCAGTGAGAAACGGTTAAAAAAGTAAAACCTTCACGATATATGTACAAGACTAAAAGATTTGATTTTATGGTACAATTTATGATTAATAAAAAGAGCTTCCCCTTCTCCCCCCAAAGTAAAAAATAGCTCAATAAACTGCACATATATATTATATACGGAGAATATATAATATCCATTAAGGCAATATACTTTTATGCAATTAGCGTAAGTTAGAATTACAATATAAATTTCATATTGATAACAGGAATAAAGCTATCGTTAAAATTCAATAATAATAATAATGCTCTATAAAATTTCTCTCTCATCAAAGGATTAATAGCAATAAATATAAACAAAAAAAAGAGAAAAATAAACAATTCTGTAATCATAAATTAAAAACTATATAATATTTTTATGTATATTACTTATACATAGTTTATATTAATATGTATTTTTCTTTCTTTTTACAAATTCTGCATTTCGTCCTTTCATCATTTTTATCAATATATATATTCTCCCTAAAGTAACTTAACGTCGACTTAAACGCTATTATGCAAAGAAGATATAATAAAAGAAAACAATGACCTCTCTTTTTTAATATTACAAAAAAAAGTACAACATTAAAACAATGAATAATAATACAAAAATTCATTTTTTCTTGTTTGTACTTGAAACCTATAAATATGCAGATATTTTAATTATATTATGATTCTCTTAAATATTAAATACCTTCACTTCTTTTTTAATATGTTCACGTAGATATTAACTGCGAACAAAAGAGAACAAGTTCGTTAAGGCAACTACTATTAGATGCCGATGCAAAAGAAACGGTGGATGATTCAAATTCGATAAAAGTACAATTTCGTTGTAATTAACCAACGTAATTAAATTACCGAAAAAATATTTCTCGGAGGGACTCGAACCCAAACCTCTACGTTACCGGCGTATCGTGCTACCATTACATCACGAGACGACTTGTGAGTCCAAGTCGCTTTTAATCCCAAGATATTAATATTGATATTAGTTAGATTCAAATTCGGTTCATCATTCATTATTTTCACTTGTCCGCGTCTTCCCCATCATTTCTATATATTTTAAACCGAATTGGGTTTTTTTGAAAGCTACTACTACTTTTAATAGTATCATCTATTGTAAATAAAACAAGAATAATATTTTTTTATTATCTAACACTTGTGACATTGTACGTCCCGTCAAAAAAGCATTGCACAGGCCAGGGGTCTCCAAACTTTTCACTTTAAGAGTCACCCTGACTCTCCACTAAGTTCCAAGGGCTAAACTCATCATACCAACATGCCATTTTGAATTACGCGCAAATTCTCACATGCTGGGGTTGTTCCGCGGGCCATAGTTTGGAGACCCCTGGCATAGACTACTAAAAGGCGTTTATAGGTTCAGATATGTTTTATACGTCGACAATGTTTGCCATATGTGTGCCAACTATAAGTATACAAAGTGATAGTGTTCTTAAGCGGACACTGTTAGAGTACCTTTACTAACGTTATTAGAAGTAAAACGAGTAATTCAACTCTAGAACAAGTGGTTGGAAAAATTGCTTTAACCAAAGATGGGCTATCTCAAACAGACGTGGCTAATTTAATGAATAAGTGTTTCTAGCACAGTAGCCAGATATAGAGAAACAGGAGGTTACATACTAAGACCAGTGCCAGAAATATAAATTTCTATTTTCATTTGTCCCCTATATTATTTCATAACAATCATAACAATTGTTTCTTGAAGTATATTAGGATGTATTTAAAAGCTACTTTAGCCCTAAAATCATTCTAGTGCTACAAAAATGAATTATGCGATATTTTTTGCGGAATGTAGTTTTCTCAGACCCAAACTCTAACTACGGTCCGCAAGGACTATAAGCACGACCAGTGGCTCCTCGCTAGGTGGCGCTATGTTACTGCAACGTGTTTTAAGATTCCACGCAATGCAATACATTATGTAGGAGGTACAGAAAAAGTTTTAAGACAAAAATTGTTTGAATAAGTTTTATTAAACAGGCAAAGGAAAAAAAAAGTTTGTTATATTAACATTTTTTACGTATATATATATTTTTTTGTTCAAGTGGAGGGTTTAAATAATGTCAAACATAATTATTTTCTAATCCAGTGCAGGTGCAACCTGTTTTCTAGTAATGTAAAGTTCATTTTTAATTACATTTACTGTACTAGTTTCATTAGATTAAATTGCTTGTTACCAAGAAGATAGGTTATCGAAGGAAGTAACATTCGATGAGCAAACAGTAACCATGTAACAATTCATCACACTTGGGATTAATTAGGTTGGTTGTATCGCAGACCTATAGTGTTGAAAATGGTTTCCATAAATATTTTAAATGCGTAAATAATAGTAGGTCACCTACCAATACCAACGAAATCGAATTGCACGGTATAATAAGAGATATTCTTTTTATACTTAAAGAGAAACATCGCTTTGACTGGAACCTTATTGCAATCCTAGAATCTCCTAGAAAATTCCGTAGAATTTGATGTATATACACACCCACATGGAAAAAAAGCATTAGAAGCAAAGAAAGTGCACACCAGAAGAACGAGGTATTCTACTTTATACAATATTCCAAAAAGAGAGAAACAAATTTCTGAACAGACCCAAATGACAGTTATATCTTATTGGTTAAAAGCGAGGCGATATCACACCGTACAACATTCCTTTTTTGCCATAAATTGTCAAAGATTTTGACATCCTTACCATTGTTTATATCACGTTTGCGTTTCGACAGTTTTGTTCATAATCGTTATATTTATTACCTTTGCTATTTTACGGTATAAATTAGTTCTTCTCAGAGCTTTGATTTGAAAATAAATAGATTATGTAAGTAAGATGCAAATACAGAGAACTTTGGTTGTACTGAAATTATAATTCTGTAGCTTTCAATTATGGATGCAGAATCTAGTACCACTACTGCTAACAGTACAGGTGTGTATTCCCCTCCAATGAAACGAGAGAAAGCAAATCATTTGAATAACACTGAAAAGCAGACATTTTTGAATGCTTACGAAACAATCGTAACAGATACACCCAACTCAAGAAAAGGTGACATGATAAAGCAGATTTCCCAAGTACTAGGTAACTTTATTGAGTGCAATATATACAATATATCAATACTTTACAAGATATTGTGATTGTAAGAATTTCAAAACCAACAGTATATCGGGTTATCAGCGAGTATAAGAAAACAGGAAAAACTTCAAAGCCAAAAAAGATAATTGGTACACCATACTTACTGGAATCTTTTGATCAGACAAAACTGCCGTTCGCTTAATATTTTACGATATGTTTCGTCAAAATGAACTGCCAACACTAGATAAAATCTTGCCTCAAATAAACAATAGTAGTGAACTGCCAAATATGAATCATTCAAGATTATATCGCTTAATGAAGCTACTGAAACTTAAGTAAGAATATTTTTATTATATCTGTTTAATTAAATCTAATGCTGCTCTATGTTGCAGATACGTTAAACGTGGCGAGAACAGTGTTCTTACGGATAGAGATGATATCGTAAGACGGAGATGACAATATTTGAAAGATATAGCATTACATACACCCAGGGACATGAATATGAGGCACCTTGTAGATGTTTTAATATAGCGGTATTTACAGACAGTCTTTACCTGCCGCTTCTTAGAATTACCCGTAGTGTAAATAAAAGGGTTGCTATTAGAAATACCATTGTTAATCCATTTATTGCTGTATTTGCGGAAATAATTGTATTTTACACTTAGTATAGTTCGGTAAAGTGACCGGTGAACATCAGTATTTTTATTTGAAATTATATGTGCGTTTGTTTTGGCAAATAATAGATTATCCCAAGTAATGATTAGTAAAAAGGTAAAATGTTCACGGTGCGCCGTACAAATAACTCTAAAGCGTTTCCAAGAAACAGGAGATACTAAATCAAGACCGGGAAGAGGTCCAAAACCTAAAACGACAGAAAGGGAGGACCGGTGGTTACAACGACACTATAAAATCGACGTCAAACGGCAACAGATTTGGCTGGCGCGTTAAACCGACAACTCAACGTTAATTTATCACCTAAAACAGTAAGTAGACGTCTTAGAGAAGTTGGTCTACCATCGAGAAAAGCTAAACAGAAGCCGTGGCTGTCGGTCGTACATAAAAATAAACGATTAGCATGGGCTCATAAACGCAAATCATGGACAGAGAAGCACTGGGCGAATGTGATTTGGACGTTTTATATTCAGTATAAGGTAACTATTTTATATAAATTTAAACGAATTGTGCTAAAACAAAAATCGAGAGTTGAAAGAATTAACTGGATAGGTTTATTACAAATTTTTGGTACACCTGGTGCCGTGCTAGTGCGTCGGAGGCCTGGTGAAGAATACCATGCCGATTGTGTGGTGTCTACCATCAAACATGGTGGCGGTAGTCATAATATGGGGGTGTATAACGTCAACAGGGGTTGGAGAGATGTTCGTGTGCACTGGTAGAATGAACTCGAGGACCTACACCAACATGTTGATGAACTTTTACTGCCTTCAATTGAACAATTATTCGGAATAAATACTGAAGAAGTTTTGTTTCAACAAGATAATGCTCTATGCCACACTGCGGCTGCAAGTTTAGCGTAGATCCGGGAAGCAAACATTGATATCTTGGAATCGCCACCCCAAAACCTCGAATCTAAATCCGATCGAGCATTTGTGGGCTATTATTAAGCGAAAAGTATGCGAACACAAATGCAAATCCAAACAAAAATTAAAAATACTTAAAAGAGTATGGGAGGACTTTCCAACTTCAACCTGCCATATGTTAGTGGCCAGTGTACATAAAAGGATTGAAGCTGTCATAAAAGCCCGCGGGGGTCCAACCAAATATTGAATTTCTAGTTTTAGTAATAAATATTTGCTTTTACAATATTTGTTCATTGTTTATCTTAAAGATAATTGAACAAAATGGGGGTGCCTAATAATTGTGTCCCTGCCTGTATATAACGGCATGTACCATATGTGTTTTCCAGACAAATTTATTTACTTTCATGTGTTGTAACTAGAGACCGGATTATATGTGGTAAAAAAGTGCAAAACTTTAATTCAATTTATTTATTATATTTTACGTCTATATGTAGATGTATTACACTGATAAAAGTTAATTAGCGTTAATTAACTTTAATCAGTGTAAATAGACGTAAAATATAATAAATGAATTACATTCAAGTTTTGCATATAATCCAGTCTCCAGTTGTAACTATTACATTTACCATTCTGTTTGTTTTATTTGTAGAATTATCTCTGAGGAACCCATATACAATTTTATTTGGTAGACTTAATATGTGAGAGAAATCCTCAATTTAACTTTACCGCGTAAAATTGATTCCACAAATTGATAGGTTGTAATTTGGGCTGGGGGTCTGTTCAGAATTTGGTCTCTCTGTTTTTGGAATGAACTATAGAATACAAAATCATCGCTGTTATTTATTGGAAAAGTCGGAAGAAAAGACAACCTGCGTTATAACCCGTCCAGTAAAAGTTCCATCTATGCAGGAAATGTACAGGTAATACAAGCTAACACAAGCATTGATTTAGGGAATTTTAAACCATCACGACACTGTGTTTAGAATTTTAAGATAGCTTACAAAATAAGCTTTCAAGAGAAATAAATAAATTTATTGCACGATCATATGGTACAAATTCCGAGAAATAAAAGGATATTGCTTTAACTTTCGTTAATAGTGCAAAAGATCATACAGGGCAGATTAGGATAGAGATAAACATGTAATGTTGATGAAAGTCATTTTAACCCTGAGGTACATTCCAACTACAGTTTAGCTGTGCAGGAAACAAAAACTATTACATCAGTTGCGCAGTCTATATCCGCAACTACGCTTAGTTATACCATACTTCCAACAATATTAGTTTCTGGAAGACCGCTTTCATGTCTATTCATAGTCCTCAAAGAGAAAATTATTAGTTTCGGTCCGCATATATCACAGTCTTTGTTTCGACCGTGGAATTTTCATTTAGCAGCAACCACATCTGGAAAATTAACAAAAGAACTATTCCGGAAATGGTTAAGCGATCTATATCTGTCAAATTTGCGAGTTCACAGCATTCTGTACTCGGGCCTTTGTATCGGCCACTGTGCTGTTACATTGAAAAACAGTATACCATCCAAAAACATATGAAAATATCAACGAAACCGAAGAAAAGTACGTCAATGATACTCTAGACACTAGTACACTACCGGTCATAAGTGTTTACTCACCTACATAACTGGAGATTGTTTAAAGAAACTATTTTTTACCTCTATCAAAATATTTGTATTATTAAATTGCAAGTAGGAGATAAACTATAATTCCTCTGTAATGTTCTGTGAGTACGTAATTAGCCAACTATTAAGATATTAGAAATTATCCTTTTTGCGGATCAGGCATGTTCATGTAGACAGATTAGATAAAAAGCAGTTTTTTTGAAAATGTTTATCATGGCTGTTATAAAATATGAAAACAGGCGACAGGGATATTTTAATACAACCAAGAGCACTAGATTATAATATTAAAAAGCATCAAAGAAGTGGCGATGTATCCAATAAATAGCGACCCGGACGGCCAAAAATAACAACATATGATAATTTCGCACCTAAATCCAGTTAGCATCATCAATATCAATCATGATTTGGAGTTATTTTGGGGGTACCTCTGTGGGCGTTTCCCTGAAAATAGATGGTATTCTTAGAAAAGAAAGTGATAGGGAGGCTTTGAAAAGGAATCACATTTCACAATTAACAACTGAAGCACAGAGAAAAAATTGTTGTTATGAAGTCACCGCCCCAAAATCTGCACCAAATTCGACAACAATACTTTGGATGCAACTGCAAAATACGTGGAAGAAAATACAGCCGCTAACATTGACAAGATTGTGTGCGACAGTAATAAAAGCAAAAGCACATTGATGAATCGCAAATTTAAGTTAAGTTATGATTATCTTTGTTGGCAAATTGGTAAACACATTGCTTTTATAACTATTGCAGTTCTTTGTATAAGTGTAGAATAAAGGATTATTGTATAATTAGTTTGTGACTTGTTTTTGTAATACTTTAAGGGTGGGTAAATACTTATAGCCGATAGTGTATATGATTTTTCGACTTTGTAAGAAAATTTTCTGATCTTGTACTCCTGTATAGTTACGATATTAAGATTATGTAAATGCAACTTTCGGTGCTACATATTTGCTTAAGCTTGTTATAAAATCGGGTACGTTGAACTAACATATAACAAATTTGAAATTATAAATAACACTGTCTATTGATATCTCGCAAAGAATTCAATATTGTAAATGCTTTAATGAAAATCTTCGTAATGATGCCGTTTTAGATCTGACATTAAGATCAGGCGTGTCCTGGTTCTATTTGTCAAACAACTATATCAGCCGAAACTATCAGACATGGGTTATACAGAAAATCCACATACGCTACTGTGCAAAAAAGAGAGGCACATAGTATATTTTTAAAAGCTTATGTAATGGCCAGGGTTTCGAAAATATTTCTTAGTATATTTTTAATTGCAATGTTATTTACTTTTTAGGTGAATCTGGCAAATTCCACAGCAACACATAAATAGAAAATGATACTTAGAAATCGTAATCCTTCTGTAGTATTCAAGAATGCGATAAATAAATAGATAAGCAGGTATGTAGATGAGTAGAGTAATATAGACGTAAATATAATTTATCGTTTTATATTCAGTATAAGGTAACTATTTTATACAAATTTAAACGAATTGTGCTAAAAAAAATCATCAAACATTGTGGCGGTAGTGCCATGATATGGCTGTGTATGACGTCGACAGGGGTTGGAGAGATGTTCGTGTGCACTGGTAGAATGAACTCGAGGATCTACGCCAGCATGTTGATGAAATTTTACTGCCCTTGAAAAATTATTCCGAATGAATACTGACGAAGTTTTGTTTCAACAAGATAATGCACTATGCCATACTGCGGCTGCAAGTTTAGCGTGGTTCCGGGAAGCGAACATTGACATCTTGGAATGGCCACCCCAAAGCCCGAATCTAAATCCGATCTAGCATTTGTGGGCTATTATTAAGCGAAAAGTATGCGAACACAAATGCAAATCCAAACAAAAATTAAAAGCAATACTTGAAAAAGTACGGGAGGATATTCCAACTTCAACCTGCCATATGTTAGTGGCCAGTTTACCTAAATATTGAATTTCCAGTTTTTAGTAATAAATTTTTGCTTTTATATTTGTTTATCGTTTATCTTAAGGATAATTGAAAAAAATGGGGGTGCCTTATAATTGTGTCCCTACCTGTACCAAAATTAACCACATTTATTGTATATTCTTTATACTGTTGCTACGGATTATACCTTGTCTAATAGCGGTCAACTTACTTCACTCGCACACTGTAACATCTCGCTTCCCCGCCTGCGCATCTCACAGGCACAGTTATTTTAAATAACCTGTACTTACATTACGGTTGCATATTTTATCTTAAATTTCCTTTCTATAAAGTTTATCAAGGTACCTCTTTCTTTCGCACAGTAAGTGTAATTTTGTTGAAATCACTTCACATTCACAAAGTAACACAATGTATTAAAATACATTTAATTCAAATATGAACGAAAATAAAAAAATAAATAAATTAGGAAGGATAAGTTAAGGATTTCGTGAGCGTAGAAAAATTTTGAAGAAACAAACGCAATTCTCACAAATCATACACGTTCGATACGCCGAACTAATTTAAATTTTAAGGAATGTGTACTTTTGCAAGGCATTTCAATCCCCCTTTTTTAATCTGGGACATTCTATCCCACGGTCGAAACATCCACCGTTTCCCGTTTATCGCGAACAGTACTTACAGATTTCACAGTGAATTTGATGTAATCCTTTTTGTGGGTGAGATCGAAATCTGGATAATGTGCATAGACTTGTTTACAAACCGTCTTCATCGTGATTTCTTCCAAATTAGCTCCTTCCAATATGTCTTTAACGTACGATTTGATTTCTTCATCCTATCCGATAAACAACAAATAAATAAATTAAGCATCGTCAATGAATGTAAGACTAAGACTTACGGTTGGCGGATTTTTCGGTTTCTTTACCAATGGCTCATCTTCTGATGTACTACCTTCTTCCTCTTGATGTTCACTCTCTTCCGAACTATTATTGCGGGCCGGTTTCCTACCTCGCTTAGCTGGCGTCTTCTTTTTGGCCGATGCGGGTGTAGCGGCGGTCGTCGCGGCAGCGGCAGGCTTACGTCCTCTTCTACCCGGTGTTCCTTTAGGTTTGGCCTTGCTGTTCGCTACTTTTCTTTTCTTGGACTTGGGCTCGTCCTGCAAAAAATTCCATATACACGAAGCGATAACCAAGAGCCACATTGCATCAGTAATTTAATAATAATATTTATTTGCTCATCAGAAACATATCTAATTACATGACAATTAGAGATAACTTAATGACTAAATTTCCTGCAATAAGCTAGAAAGGGAACTTAAATTGAGGTTCATGTCGGTTGAGATTATAGTGTTAATCGCAGTACATATTCGGTGGATTGGAGATTTTAAAAGAATTTTGGTTTTTGCTTGCGGACAATAAAACGTGTTACAGAAGCGGCTTGCGCATTGGGCAATTGTAAACTGAACCCTACCTAAGAGTAAGTAGTCGGTATGAGTGGAAATATCATTCGGTGAGTCTTGAACCAAATCCAAGATGAGCGAAATTTTTAAAGGGGTTTTTTGCGAAAAATCGAAATCATCTAAAATATGTCAAAATGCATATGCAACTGAAGCTTTTGATGGCTAGACAACAGGAAAATAACACGTCATGGCCAAATACTTATACTTCTAAGATTAAAGAAGGATTTAGCAGTAGTCATTAAACTTTTCACATGTTTTCAAATATTTAGAAACGAATTAATAGAGTAGTTCTCTTGTGCCAATTTTGTTTTTAAAATCGTATTCTGCACGATTGGAAATATCATTCGACGAGCCTTGAACCAAATCCTAGATGATCGAAATTTTGATGAATTTTTTGCGAAAAATCGAAATCATCTAAAATATGTCAAAATGCATATGCAACTGAAGATTTTGATGACTAGAATGCAGGAAAATGATCCATCACAGCGAAATACTTATACTTTTAAAATTAAAGAAGGATTTAGCAATAGTCATTACACTTTTCATATGTTTCCAAATATTTAGAAATGAATTCCGTCTAGTTTAGTTCTCTTGTGCCAATTTTGGTTTTAAAATCGTATTCTACACGATTGCAAATATTATTCGACGAGCCTTGAACCAAATGCGAGATCATACGTGTTTTGCGGAAAAATCGAAGTCATCTAAATTGCAAGATGGGTCTACTGACCAGAATCCGCTTTTGCCTGAATAATGTTAGCTAGATCACGATTATACTGTACTCCATTGACAACTACTGCAATGACTGTGAAGGAATGTATACAAATTTGGTGCCTAGATTGGGTTAAGTGAAAGTATCTCCTCACAATAATCTATGAAATCACCCTTTAGTTGCCTTTTAGAGCAGTAAAATAAAGACAAGTACTGAAGCAATATTCCAGTTTGTTTTGTAGAGAAACTTAATATCAGCTTGATTTCGCCGACTATGTACTGACATGAAGCCAAATATCTGCAACAATACCTCATGACTCTATCCTTGAGGAGAATACCAACCAGAT
Source organism: Trypoxylus dichotomus (assembly GCA_023509865.1). Classification (NCBI taxonomy): domain Eukaryota; kingdom Metazoa; phylum Arthropoda; class Insecta; order Coleoptera; family Scarabaeidae; genus Trypoxylus; species Trypoxylus dichotomus. The sequence continues at coordinate 53,825,746 of CM042075.1, forward strand.
TATCTGAAATACAAGTACTGGGTGACCATATTAGTAATCCGTTTTCCCGCTTAGAGCCTACAAATGCATAATCATTGGTTTCAGAGAGTTGAATGACCGGCTATTTCTTATAACGAATTCTAAGGTCTTCAGAGAAGATTTGACGATATTTAAAATTTAGTGTCGAATGTGACACCCAAATCCTTAACAGTCGTGCAACGCTTTATAGGGATGTTGTTAAAACGATAATCCGTTATAATGGAGTTAGTTTTACGAATGTACGTCAGGATATTACACTTGGACACATTCATGTCTAATTTGTTTGAAGAACAGCTTAGGGAGAGAGCAGTGATTTGTTGTTGCAGAAACGTCTTCATTTGTTTGAATTCCATAACACAGTTTCAGATCATCTGCAAATAACAACTTTTCACATTTCAAGATATCACAAAGAAGAAAGATGTGCAATAGGAAGAGCAAAGGGCCTAGAGGAACTCCTGAGGTAGGTATAAAGAAGTCTGATTGATAGCCATTACAACACACATACTGTTTCCTATTTAGCAGGTACGTCTGGAACAGTGATGTTAGACGTGGAGCAAACTCAACGGCTGCAAGTTTATCCAGCAATAGCCCATAATCAATACGATCAAACGTTTTAAAGAAGTCCGTATATACGACATCGACTTGTTAGTGTGTTCGGCGTACAAAACCATGCTGATATTCTGATAGGAATGGTCGGATTTGCGGGTATATACAATAATAAAGACATATTTCAAATGCTTTAGCAAAGTTATTAATGATCGCTATTGGACGATAATTTTCTTTTTTTATGGTAATTACCTCGCTATCGTCGGAGCTTCCACCGCTTTCTTCCACGTCGCTGATGTCCTCCTCGTCAGATTGCGCTTTTCTACTTCTTCGCTTGCGCTTGTTGGCACGAGGTTTGTCTTCGCTGGCGTCCGAAGGGCGAAACTCTTCGTCGCTCTCGCTCGAACTTTCGTCCTTCAGATTCGACCTTTTGCCCTTGTCCCGTTTACCTCGGGGGGTCGGCTTTTCATCGCTCGAATAGGACTCGTCATGCGAAGAATAACCTAGGAACAGAAAAAAAAACAGCAAGATAATAATAATATACGTTTTATTCAATAATGCCAATAAAGCGTTGAACAAGTCAACATGCCAGGTGTACAAGAATGAAATGCGGATTTCAGACGTCATTTTGTTGTGTCGGTACAAAAAGAAGTCGTTTTTGCATAGTATAGTTACAGGAGATGAAAAGTGGATTTATTTTGAAAATCCCAAGCGCAAAAAATCACGGGTAGATCCAGGCGCACCATCCACATCGACCGTAAGACCGAATCGCTTTGGTAAAAGGACAATACTTTGTGTTTGGTGGGATCAGAGGGGCGTGGTCTATTATGAGCTGTTAAAATCTGGGGAAACGGTTAATACTAAACGTTGTCAACAACAATTGACCGATTTAAACCATTTGCTGTTTAAAAAAAATGGACAGAATACGGAAACAGGCAACGCAAAGTCATTTTCCTTCATGACAATGCTCCATCACATGCGGCAAAACCGATTCGCGATATGTTGGAAGCAGTCAGCTGGGAACTTTTACGCCATGCGGCTTACTCATCAAACTTGACTTCTTCCGATTACCACTTATTTGCATCGATGGATCACGTACTTGCTAAGCAGCGCTTTGGTTCGTACGAAGATGTGAGAAAATGGCTCGATGAATGGTTCGCAGCATAAGGGGTAGATTTTTACTGGCATGGTATTCACAAATTACTCGGGAAAAATGTATAACAAACGATGCAGCATACTTTGAATAAAACACTTTTTATCATTTTTCGGAATTTAAGGTTTTCTTAAAAAAAACGCATTTCATACTTATATACCTGGTAATGAAGATATACAATGTAACGCAATAAATAATTACGAAAGGTGCAACAGAACATAAAGAACGAAATAAATGTACGAATATAATTGCAATAAATATGACTCTTTTTTGATATATTGTAGGGAAAATTTCAAACAATATTATCAAACGAATAAGATCTTTGAATGAAATAATTTTAAACTCAGGGTTTTCTGTTTAGAAAAAGAGGACATAGACAAGATTAAATATTTGATGTCTCCTAGAGATGGCGCAAAAGATATATACAACTGTGTGCGAAATAATAGCAGTGTATATAAAAATAGTGAATCCAGGTATTTAATTACATCCGAGATCATAGGCTTCTCTATAATAAAAGAGGAATTGACATAAAGAAGTGTTTTTTACTATGTTTATTCCAAAATCCGGGAGAGTATCTGTTTTCTTAGCACATTAGATTTTTGTTACTAAGCAAAATAATAGCAGTACTACCTACGTAGAAAATTGAATATATCGGATACAGGGTTGAGTTTTATTGATAATATTAGCTTAGTTGTTTATTTTATTTGTACAATACCAAGGGTAGAACGAAGCACTGTATATATGGAAAGCATGAATTCATTCAAAAATTAATAAAAACGGGGAAAACCTATAAATTCATTTAAGAAACTCTAAAATGTTCAGCGAAAATGGTTTCTAACGCAATAAAATATTAAGCAAAATTTGAACGAAAAGCAAAGAAGAGAAAGACATCTAATAGAGATGATCCGCATACTTAGAGATATGTTAAATCGTAAGGAAAGGATAAGTTGGTTGCTAGAAGTCCAAGAAAAGTCTCTTTGCTGATGAAGCGACACATTCACAACAGTGATTACGCTCCGCCGGAGAACATTTAAATTGGCCAACTGTTAGATGGCGAAATATTTTGTGATCAGATGACAGTGAGGTCGCATTATTTGGAACCTCACTATGGTATGGGCATGTTTCTCATGCTATGGTGTTAGTCGAATCTTTTGGATATCAGACTATGGACCGATTTGTGTTTCCAAATGTACTTCAAACACCCATTCTGGTCTACGCCGAGGAAGAAATGCCGCTTCTCTGGGTGTATATGCAGGATAACGACCAGAAATATGCAAGTCGTACGGTTAAGGACATTCATCAGACCTTAAACTCCCCTTTAAACCTCGTGGAAAATCTATGGATAGACGAGAAACAGTCCATTTTTGCCGCAGCACCCACATTGAGACAAGAATTATGGGAAACAGTTGAAAGAACATGGCGTACCATTACAGAACTCCGATGTCAAGCATTGATTGATTCCATGCCATAGACGCAAACTTTAAACAAAGGGACACGATTACAAAACAGAGCAATACTGATATAGTTGGAAAATGGAGAGATAGAAGAGATGATTTCTTGCTACAGTATCCGTTCCAGAAATGGAAGAGCTACTATAAAAAAAAACAACCTGCAGCTATAGTACAGTATAATCGCGCTAAATCGTACATTGTGGGAATTTACATGCTACGCAACAACAGCTGTGAATAAGGTAAGTGTGTTATTTATAAAACATAACACCTATGTGATATAAATAACGCATGCATCGCAAGGTCGACCGTTTTCGTCATACACTTTGTACACGCCTTGTTACGAACCTGGCACGCGGGAAAAATATCCCAACTTATAATAATATCTGGTCGATACTTCACAGAGAAGAAAGTGGAAAAACATATGCTGCCAAGCATTCCGTTTGTATTTGAGCCTAAACTACTTCTTTGCCAAAAATAAAACTATATAATCGTTATCTTATCTTTATTGCTTTATCTTTAAGGACACTCATATTACATACATTACTTTATGGTTAAAAGAACCTTTTATATAATATTGTTATACGTTGTATAAATGTTTAAATTTGGTACACCCAGTATTAACTGAGAATTGTGACATTTTTTTCAAGAAACCTTGTGCGCCAAAATTTTACAAGGTATTGAAGAAAAATAACTAAAAAAAATGAGTTTGAATAAATTATTTGCTCTTCAATAAAATGCATCGCACCTGTGAATAAGAACTAAAATAAAAAGGAAATATTTGCTATAGAAGATTTAAGTTTCCTTTTCTCTCAATGGCGACACTATTTTAAAAATAAGTTGTAGGTATTGGAGTATAACTGATTGCCTATAATGTCTCTAATGCAATGGCAATTTTCTTTTTAAAATTGCATACGGAATGAATGTATTGCCTACAGTCCGTTCGCACCTTACAATTCCGTATTTGGTCTTATGAAATGTTATCCTCTCTTTCTATTGCCAGAGAGTTTATGTATATACATCTCTTCTCAACCTGGGCAGGGTTGAACGATTTTGTACTAATGATTTTTTTGACAGCTGCATTCCCGTGACGTTTACGTTCTCGATTAATTTAAGAATTTTTAAGAAATGCTACATTCGCAAATTATATCTTAATAAAAGCCGTTTGGTATAATTTGGAAAATTAAATATGTACTATCATGTAACATAATCCTCTAATAAACATATATACGAAATATTGGTTATGTTTCATTTGTTATTTCTTTATATAGCCAACTGAAGAATTTAAAATAACCTAAGAATATAATTTAGACACAATGTGGTAACCTCGTACGCGTTTCCCATAAGAACCATACTGAATTTTAAGGTGGGTTATCAGTTTGCTGCAATAATATATACAGGGTGGATTACTACGAATTTTGGTTAGAAGAATATGAAAAATAATAATTGCCTTTTGAAATCTGCCAGGTCAGTAGTTTTGGGTTAACTTCTTCCGATTAAAAATATTTTTAAAATTCAGATTCCTATTACTGATTATACCGGAAATAAACATTCACTTCCGGTGTAATGGAAAGTAGAAGGATTTTAAAAATATTTTAAACTGAAAGAACTTAACACCTGCTAACTTTCAAAATGAAACTCTTATTATTTTTCTATATTCTTCTAACCACAACTATTACACGCCCTGTATATAAATCTACAAATTATAATACGCCACGTTATTCTAATTTAAAAGTAAGTTTTTTGGAATTATTTAGATTTGATCGCTAAAACATCCTCTACATATCTTGTCCAGGATTTAGGGACTTTTTTTTTGCTATCAACGTCAATTCCCAAGTTTGCTAAGCAACAGGAAATCGTTTTAACAATAGAATTATTAAAAAAAAACTGAAACTCTAGCAATAAAAATGAAAAACGTAAAATTCGATTTCGCCCACAAACAACAAATTATTAAATTTTACACCCTCAATAAAGCAAACCTGACATTAATAGGGAAAATCTCTACAGCCCTAGTAAAGTTTCTACAGTTTAAATCTTTATTATATTTGAAGCTTAATCAATTGTGCCATGAAATCATTCTTGTGGAAACAATAACTTCATTACTTTCAGAGATAATCTACATACAAATTTTAAAACAAATACAATGCGAATACCTTACTGAAAAAACACCTACCTCTATTATTAGCCTTAACAGCTGCTGTTCTCTTCGGTCGTCCACCACCGACCGGTTTCCCTGAATCCTTAGGCTCGATTAAGAACTCTACAATCCGTTCTGCAATCTCTTCCTTGTTTCCTTTCTTCTCGAGATCCAACATTTCACATACGCTTTTCAGCTGCTTCACTTCAAATTTCTGTACACCACTCAGCTTCTTCCCGTATTCCTCACTGTCCTTGGTAAAATCAAAGCCGTTGAATCTCTTGATATTCTTCTTGATCATCGTAGTTTTTCCAGGCGTTTTAAACAATAAACGATGCAACAACTTAAGATCGTCATTCTTGAAACGAGATATGGAAGCGTCGATACGCGGTATGTCACCCAAGGCGACGCCCCGTCCTGTCGGTATTTCCAATTTGGTCGGCTATAACGTAACAGGTAAATAAGCAAAGGTATTACATTGTAATTAAGGAAACGTACCTCTTTTGAATCCCTCGGCAAATTATCATTAAATCGTTGAACTTTCTTACGTTCACGTGTGCCTGATATTTCTAGAGGCTGGTCGAGTAACGGCACGGATTTTTTATCATCTTCTTCCTTGTCATTATCCTCTTTCTCACTCGTATCTTCTGATTTCGTATCGTTTTCAACTTCCTTCTGTGCTCTGCTGCTCTTTTTTTCTACTTTAACATCTCCCTCTTCCTCCTCCTTTTCTTTATCTTTAGCGTCAGTGTTTGAGTTCTCTTTAGTTTCATTTTCTTGTGCGTTTTCCTTGGATTTTCCATCCACGTTTTCTGGTTGCTCTTTCTCCTTAACCTCGTTGTCGACCTCCATTTTTTCAGGTTTCTCCTTTTCCTCGGTGCTCTTCTTCTCGTCCCCCTAATCAACAGAGAATGTTTAAACTTGGAATAATTTAATTCGTTTTCCCGCTTTTTAAGATATCAACAGACGCCATACTGAATTATCTGCATCCAAACATGTTGTTTATGATCTTAACGGATGGAGAAAACTCGTACGTACAGAAACTCTTATTGAAAACACGAGTAATTACCTAAAACGTTAAAAGATGTTGGAAAAAAAATAGATACGTACCTCGGCGGAAATATTTTTGGTATTTTCACCCTCGCTCGACATGTTCACTGCTTGCTACCGCGTCCAGAAATGTCCAATGAGAAATCACACGCGTTGCACAACTGCCCAAACAAGTTGTTTACATTAAACGGTGTACTGTATGTATGCGGTTTATATGTACAACTAGAGTATGTACATTAATTTTTTGAAATTTTCGTACTAATTTGCTTGGATCCTACAATAAAACCACTGTCCTTTGTTCTTATAACGCATTCAAAAATAGATACAACGCATTAGAAGCAAAAAAGAATCTCTTATACATTTGCTCTGAGATTTTGCACAATTGTAACGAAATGGATATTAAGATGCGGAGATTTACGTATTTTTATAGAAATTAATTCCTGCATTTAATATAAATATGCATTAAAAATCAAAAAACCACCATCCACCAATTTACCTTCTTAACGCAAGATGGAAAATGGGTTTGTATCTAAAATTATTAGAAAGAAGAAAGAGGACGAACAAGTTTGGTTTGCAACTGAACTAAGAACAGAAGAGTCAGAGAGGTTCCACGAGATAGGGACAATATCGTCAAGAGATTAATTGGTCGCAAGTCTTCCGTGGTACTTTAGTGCACCCGCGCAGATGTTTGGCGGCGCTGCTCATTTAATTTTGAACGCAGTCGGTATATAAAAACTCATTTTTATCGATAATTCCAGTTTTATTATTGCGTTTTTGTTTATGGTTATAATCAGAATAATTTACTTTTTTTTGCTTTTGGTAGCAGTTTTATAAGTTTTTATTTGTGGTTTTTAAATGTTATTTTAGAAAGTATATTTGAAAAAGTAAGTTTGTGTATAGTTACGTTTTTAGTGTAGTACCAATTAACGCATATAGTTTTCAATTGGTAGATGTCCATCCAAGTAAATTGGTAACTATGTTTCACAGGTATTGTGGTAAATTCCACCCCATACAAATTAATAATTATTCGGAATGTAGCGTTTTAAGAATACGTGGACTCCCATTGTCAACCGTGTTATTGACTGAATGTAAAAATGTATTACACATGCAAAATTTCCAAACAAAAGGGAGTATCGAAACAAGTTTTAAAGAACATATTAAGCACTATCATTTTGATAAACTAGAACTGTCTACCGTGGCAGAGCATATGGTAGAATCTGGACATAATATTGAATTAGAAAATCCTAAGCTACTTAAAAATGTAAATTCATGTAGAGAATTAGAATAGTATGAAACAATATTTATAAAAAAAGCAGAAACTTGCTGAATAAAGAACAACTTCCAAATTACACACTCGAGTCTGCTTGATTTATTACAATAATGAATGCTCTGTTAAAGATACTGTTCATTCCTTCGTTTCTCGAAAAGATACAATATATCCGCGACCACCCATTTTGACATTCAGTTGATAATACGGTTGACAATAGGAATCCACGAACACTTGAAACATTGTATTCCAAATAATTATTAATTTGTATGGAGTGGAATTTACTGCGATACCTGTGAATTATACAACTACATATATATCTCAATACTCACATTGAACAGCAAAAGGTCCAGAACAATTCATATTATACATTAGTTTCGATACCATTGTAAAGACACATCATACAGTATATTTCTTATTTCATTATGTAATACACAACAAAAATGTGCAAGAAACGTAATATACAAGCATATGTTAATTCTAATTTAACAATTGTTTTTATAAAATGTAATGCACATGCTGCTGTAACAAAAAACCTGATCAATCAATCATTCACAAAATTGTTAATATTTAATTATATTAAGCAATTCAGTAATATTGTCAGGTAGATACGATAGATTTTAAATGGATGAAAATTGAATTTGTAATTGTATTTCATTTATATTATGTTTTTTGTACAATACTTGGTACTATAACAATATTTGTAATACACTAGTTAGTTTTATTAACTTCCTTGTTTCATAATAATATAAAATAAAAAAATATATAAAATCCACAAAAGAAAAAATATTTTAGTTCGCCCACGCAAATGTTGGAGGGCGCCACTTGTGTGTGTACGTCTTACATGATTATGTAGTGCTCCTATTTAGGGTATTCTAGGACTATATAGTAGAGTTGCCATTACTAAACGCGTATAAGTACCATGTTAAATTCGTAGAGCAAGTTTACATCACCGCCGCTATCTACTTTTCATCTTAACTAAATGAAAGACGAGGGAAATTTACACAGCTACTCCAGAATGCTTATTATAACATATTTGACATGAAACTCTTTACTTTGTAGTTTTTGTAGCAATTAAAATTCACAGGAACAGTTCAAAAACAACCAAAAGTGACATAGTTAAATACGCCGAACTAGATATTTGGGTAGGGATTAATATCCCACACAATAAACAGTTTAAAAGAAAACTTACCTAGAAATAACGTAATATTTCTAAATTAACTCTGCTAATAAATGTAAAAATCGTTCACAAAAAGATATACCTTAATACGTAATATTAAAAATTTTGCAGAATTTTTACGAACCAAACAAAGAATCGAACAGAAACGAAGTCAGTCATTTCCCAAACATGCTTTTATTTTCGTTTCTGGCCAACGTATGCGCATCAGTAACGCATATGCTACGGTGGCGCCTCATCCACTTTTCACCCGAATTGATTTAATTGTCTAATCCTTTCCGCAATCATTGTAACCCATGATGGCGCTACTATTTACTGTATTCTATGATCAGAAGAGTCGCCAGCGCCATGTTAGCGAATTGAGGAAAGTGAAACACCCAAATACCAACACATGTTGTTACAGCCGCAAGCGATTAACCTGTTTTGACACGTGAAATTTTATTAGAAATAATACGAATTCCGACTAATATTTTAAAATAAACACAGGTATTATAGTAAATAGCGAATTAACACCGTACATAGCGTAATACGGTACCCTCTTTTTGTATGTACATCATCTAAATATTAGAAACCAATCTTTCCTCATCTAACCTAATGAATAGCCATATTTTAGGTTAAAATGCCGTTATCCTGTCGATTTTATAAAGAACGTTATCCCGAAGTGGAAGACGTCGTAATGGTAAACGTAAGATCGATAGCTGAAATGGGAGCATATGTCCATTTACTAGAATATAATGATATCGAGGGTATGATCTTATTATCCGAACTGTCAAGAAGACGTATAAGATCCATAAATAAACTAATTAGGGTCGGCAAAACGGAGCCGGTAGTCGTTATTAGGGTAGATAAGGAAAAAGGTTACATAGATCTCTCAAAAAGACGTGTAAGCACAGAAGATGTAGAAAAATGTACCGAACGATTTGCTAAAGCCAAAGCAGTCAATTCAATATTGAGACATGTAGCCGAATTATTGAAATACGAAAACGACGAACAATTAGAAGAATTATATCAGAAAACAGCTTGGCACTTTGAAGAGAAATATAAGAAAAAAGCTAGCGCTTATGATGCTTTTAAGCAAGCCGTCATGTAAGTAGATATCTTCTTTGTAATTAAACATCTAACGAAAGATACCTTTAGTGACCCGAGCATATTGGCTGAATGTGGCTTGGACGATAAAACAAAGGAGGTACTCTTAAGTCAGGTTAAGAGGAAATTAACATCTCAAGCAGTGAAGATTCGTGCGGATATCGAATGTGCTTGTTACGGTTATGAAGGCATTGATGCGGTGAAAGCAGCTTTAACAGCAGGTCTCGAGTTATCTACTGAAGAGTTGCCTATTAGAATTAATCTAATTGCTCCGCCACGTTACGGTAACTATGATTGGGAGACTATAAAATAATCTACATCACTTTCTTTTAGTAATGACGACTTCCACCCCCGAAAAGCAGGATGGTTTGAGAATCTTGAACGACGCTATAGTCGCTATTAAAAAGAAAATAACTGATTACGGTGGTGTTTTTAATATTCAGATGGCAGTAAGTGCTGTGTTTTTATCGATTTAATCTAATTGGTTACTACTTTTTATATTTCTATTACGTAAAAGCATTGAAATTCTGATTTATATCATTTCTTTTATCAATATAAACCCAATATATATATATATATCAAGCGGTAATTGACCCAACTTAACCTTTGTAAAATTTGTCAAAACATGTACTTCCCCTATATTACCGATTATTTCATGTCGGCAACTTAAATATTCAGTTCACCCAGTCTTTGAGGTGGATGACTCTGTATATTAACGCATCTACGTTTATGGAATTGAAGTAAATTTGATGCAGCTCTCCAATGATGTGAAATAAGTAGTCTCGGCAATATGGGGCAAGTTATAGTGCAGTGCGGAGAACGACGTGGAGGGGTCTATCGGCCGTATCAAAGCGAGTGTTCAGTAATGTTTACGTGCTTGCATCATTTATGATCTTAGCCTACATGAGTGAGCATAGGCGATGCGGGCGCAGGAATGTTTATACATACTGTTTTAAGAAGTTTCCACAAAATTACAAGCTGGGCGGCATCTATTAAATATTAGAATCATCAAATATGTTTCCGCGGGCCACTCAGTTTATTATTAGCGGCGTGAACACGAGGTGTTTACCGTGAAATTCCGATACGACATTGTGTGCCTGTACTTTGAACGTGTGTACTCTTGGATACGGTTCAAAATCGCGATATTAGTACTTTTGCATACGTAAGACGGTATTTTAAAGTCGAAATAAATAGAATCTGTTTTATTTGATTGTACTTGATTCAAAAACCTTAAGGCATATATCAAAAATGACGTTGCTTCCTTCTGATAGTGCTGTAACTTTTAAGCAAGTAAAAATTCGGCGTGAAAAATTATTTTTCAGTCCACCCATGCCCTGAAACTCGCTCCATTTTGCCGAGACTAGAAGTAACAGTCACTTGAAACTCATGGCAAATAACAGTCACATATGATTACGGACTTTATTCAACTTATGCGTTACGCTCCATCAATTGACGTTTTTAAAATCTTTCACGTATTTTAAGTCTACTAAATTTAATTGAATAAAAACATCCGCGATTAACTAACGCGCATTTTCTATCTGTAACTGTCTTCAGAATTTAAAAAAAATATCGCTTCTTCCCGGAAGAGTTTAGTATTTCTAGAAATTTTAATTAGAGCTAAAAATCCCTGTACCTAGTACCTGCGATTTATGGATTTAGAAAATAAAGTTTAATATTTGTGTCGTGTTGCTGACTATATCTGATCTATAAATGTAATCTTTAGACTTAAAAGAATTCGAGTAGTAGAAAAAGATCGCCTATTTTTTGTTACATTCACCTGTTTAGTTTCTGTTAAAATAGTTCAAATTTATTAATACTTCTTTCAGCCTAAAGTCGTGACTGCTACCGATGAAGCAGAATTAGTTAAGCAAATGGAGAGAGCAGAGGCCGAGAACGCCGAAGTTGCCGGTGATGACGACGAAGAGGAACAGGAAGAAGGTCAAGTGTTCAGCGAAGATGAGAACGCGCAAAACGGCGAGCAATCTGAAGAGGAGAAATAATTTCGTTTCACGAACGGTTTACTTTTTATACAGACCCTGATAATTGACATAAGTTTAATAATATTTCAACGTGTATACTTACTGAATATTATATTAGGTTCAATAAAAATGAAAACACCTGTTACTTTTCATTTTATATTGTATTATTATTATCATTATTTTAGGTCCGACTTATCAGTTTTATATATTGATCTTTTTCTGCAATCTAAACGAAAATAGAAAATTTAGTGCTTAGGTTAGCGGATTTGGTTCTCATTTCAATAGAATTCAGTAGGCGTGCACGGAGTAGAAGCGATCGAACACGAGCGCCGAACTGCTTATTATAGGCGCGACGCTGACGAAAATTTAAAAGAGAACGTAAAACAATAACAGAGAAATCTCATTATTTAACCCTCAAACATTCATACACACACTTAAAGGTACGTGAAAAAGCTAATTGCGAACAATTAATATAATAAAGTTTATTTTTCGAAGAGGAATATGTATCAATAAACAATTTATATATTATTATCTCTTGTACAATACCTACAGCTACAATATATCGTACTATCCCCGAAACTAGAAAAGATAGAACAAAGTATTAAAGGAAAAATTTGTAGGAAATTGCCCCAAGAACATGCATGTAATATCTCGGACTTCTATCTGCACCCTTAAGCGAACCACCATCACAATTCCTAAGGGCAGAATGCACGCACCGATCTCAAAAATTATAAGTCATAGATAAAAAAGTTGTAGGAAGAACTGATAGGAAATCGCACCGGCAGTACACATATAAATTTTCAGAACTTTTCTCGCACTTCTAAGGGAGCTAACCTCCGATCTCTGAAAGTATAATTATAGAAACAATCTTTCTAGTATAAAATGGAGGAAGAGATGTAGCAAACTTTACTCGTAAAAAATATAATAATTGCTACAACTATACCTCTATAATAAGAGCAAATATCCAAACAGTAAACTAAGTCGGACCAAGTATAAGAGGTATAGGTAAATTCTGAAAAGATCTACTCAACTTATAATATTAATATTGCTCTTAATATAAATAATAATTCTTTTGGCACTAGAATACTTGGCCACCAATCTTTCTCTGTCGATGAATTTCAATGGTACTGCATAGAATATTAGCGTAATTCCATTACCATGTAGAGAGAATAATGTGTGCACAGTACTGATATATTACACAAGTCTGTCGGCTCTTCTATTTAGTTTTTGTCTTTCATTTGTCGATGATAGGGACGATTTGCCACAGCTTTATCCTTCAACATTTTTTCGTATCCTTTCCTTTCCGAGTTCAGAGGGTAGATTCTACCTTCTGGTTTTTGGGGTTAGTTCGCTTAGGGGTGCGAGAAAAATTCTGAAAATTTATATGTGCACTGTCGGTACGATTTCCAATTACTTCTTCCTATAACCTTTTTTTCTATAATTTATAATTTCTGAGATAGGTGGGTGGATTCTGCCCTTAGGGGTTGTGACGATGGTTCGGTTAGGGGTGCAGATAGAAGCCTAAAATTTTATACCTGTGCTTTTGGGGCGATTTGCTACAATTTTCTTCTTTAACATTTTTTGGTACCTCTTGTACTTTCCAAGATCGGAGGGTAGATTCTACCTTTAGGTATTGGGGGTTAGCACACTTAGGGGTGCAATTAAAATTCTGAAAATTTGTATTAAAATTGTGAAGACGATTATCACTTAGAATTTTCGATATCGTAGGCTCGATTCTGCGCTTAGGTGTTGCGGGGGTGATTCGCTTAAGGGTGTAGATAGTCCGAGATTTTACATGCATGTTCTTGGGACAATTGATTACTTGGTTTATTACATATTTCTATTCGGAAGACTTTATTATATTAATTGTCCGCAATTAGCTATTTCACGTATCTTTAAAAGTGTGTATGAATGTTTGAGGGTTAAATAATGAGATTTCTCTGTTATTATTTTGCGTTCTCTTTTGAATTTTTGTCAGCGTCGCGCCTATAATAAGCAGCTCGGCGCGTCTTCGGTCACGCTCGTGTTCGAGCGCTTCTACTCCGTGCACGCCTACTGATTCTATTCAAATGAGAACCAAATCCGGTACCCTAACCCACTTTGCACATACTCCGGTTTCTAGTCCTTACCAATCGTTGTTATTACTTTTCAGATAACGTTGTATATATGTTTATAGTTGATTTTTAGAAAGTGAAGGACGCCATCTACATTAAGTAAACGCATTTAAATAAGATCCATATCTAAAAAATTGCAGTAGTGTAAGGGCGAGTCAGAGGTAGGGGGTGGAAACTGAAAGAAGGTAGCGGAAGATGGTGTAATAAATCTTGTTTACATTTACGTGAATAATCTTGGTTTATTACGTGTTTACTCTGTTAATTCAACGTGATTGTGCCACGATTTATACACATATATTCGACAATGCAACGGTGCGGCTAATTTCCAAAATTATTTATAAATACTCCGGTTTAAAACAGTATAAACGTAGGATATCTTAGCAAATAGAAATGGCTTGTGAAGGTGCTGTAATCGAAACAATCGAATCTCTTACGAAAGAAGCTGAAACCTTAAAGATAAAACTAGAGGATGAAAGACAGAAGCTTAACGATGTTACGCGTAAGAAGCTAAAGCATTTAAGTTAATTCAAACTAACGTGTATGTACATATTACAGTGGCAACGGTTGCCGAAAGGTTAGAGATTATTAATTACATGAATATCAAACCGAGAAGAACGCTGAAAGGGCACCAAGCTAAGGTATTGTGTTCGGATTGGTCGCCAGATAAAAGGCATATAGTTTCCTCCTCACAGGTACCTACGATTTGTAGAATATAGTGTTTTACATAATCGATTCACCTCTCTTAATAAAATGCGCTTCGTAGAACTCATTTCTATTTTGTGTTTCTTTAATAGGATGGTAAGATGATTATTTGGGATGCTTTCACTACTAACAAGGAGCATGCTGTGACAATGCCAACCACATGGGTGATGGCTTGTGCGTATGCACCTTCAGGGAATTTAGTGGCTTGCGGGTATCTTTAAGTTTGATATTAGCTAATTAAACTGTGCGTTATGCGTGTTTGCTTTCTATTTCAGAGGATTAGATAATAAGGTGACTGTTTATCCGTTAAGTTTAGACGAGGATGTTACGCAGAAGAAAAAAACAGTGGGAACACATACGAGTTATATGAGCTGTTGTCTTTTCCCAAATTCAGATCAACAGGTGTGTGTTTTTAACTAAACTCTTAAGTTTTCTTTTTCAATATAATAAACAAATGCTTATTGTAATATAAATGAAGGGTTTTTAAATTTAACGATGATTGCTTCCCTGTTTTCTAGATTCTAACTGGTAGTGGCGATTCTACATGTGCTCTGTGGGATGTTGAATCTGGACAACTGCTTCAAAACTTTCATGGTCACTCAGCCGATGTTATGGCTATTGATCTTGCACCTTCCGAAACAGGAAACACGTTTGTTTCTGGGGTATTTATGTTTTTAGTTTTTATGCACTGGATTACTATTTTAACTTTTTATTTATCTGGCAAATATTTCTTGGTTAAATACAGTCTTTTCTGATCTTAGTTGAATAGAGATATGTTTCTAGTGTTTATAACAAAGTTTTTAAAAAATATATAGGATGTTCTGCTGAAGAAGATTGAAAAACTACGAGGGCGACCTGAAATGTTTCCCGAAATACACGGTATTGGAGTGGTTTTTTATTTTTATTTTTCTATGCAGTCTCCCCAAAGATCAATACACTTTTTCAAACGGTGCTCCAGTCTCTTCAAGCCGAAGAAGTTTCGAGGTCTGCAAAATAGCCATCTGTAGCGGCGATGACCTCATTTGAGGAAAATCTCTTTCCTCCCAGCGATTTTTTCAAATTCGAGAACAGGAAAAAGTCGCTTGGGCCTATGGAAGATGAGAGACTAATTCGTAGCGCAAATCATTCAATTTGGACACGACGATGCGGGATGCATGAGCCTGTGCATTGTCGTGGTGGTAAAGCACCTTTTTCCGCTGCAAACGAGCGCGTTTCTCCTTCAATACTGCATCGAATCGGGTCAATAAATCGCTGTAATGTTACCCCGTGATCGTCCTTCCCTTCTTCAGATAGTCGATGAGGATCACACCTTGGGAATCCCAAAGAATGGTCGTCATTACCTTTCCGGCCGATGGAACGGTGTTTGCTTTCTTTTGCCGATTCGCCCGGAAAAGTCTACTGCTTCGACTGTTCGTTGGTCTCCGGTATGTAGTGGTGGATCCAAGTCTCATCCACGGTTACGAAACGCATGAAGAAATCTCTTGGATCGCGTTGGATCCTGCCCAGACACTTGATTTCACCAGTACAATGAGAAAAGTTGTATTTAACAGCGTTTTTATTTTTGGTGTTATTTTCTATGCATTCCTTTAGATGTGTTTTAAATACGTCTTTGTAAGCCTGAGAAATTATTCATATTTGCAGTTTACCCTATGCACTGCTCCTTGTGCTTGCGCCCTCTCGGGAATAGCAATCCATGTATTGCTTGAGAGATGGGTGGAAAGTGTTTCATTCTTTTGGTACTAGTTAGCGCCAAGAATAATCACTTGAATTGTAGGGTTAGATATGGTGAATTACAATATGTCAA
The DNA here is from genome assembly GCA_023509865.1 of Trypoxylus dichotomus. NCBI lineage: Eukaryota > Metazoa > Arthropoda > Insecta > Coleoptera > Scarabaeidae > Trypoxylus > Trypoxylus dichotomus. The sequence goes on from CM042075.1 coordinate 53,842,227, forward strand.
GCATAAAACCGCTCGAAACTACGTTGATGAGGCCGGGTAGGCAGAAACATGTCCGTGTGTTAGCGTTTTATGTGTCCTTCACATTGTCTTTCTCGTGAATGATTTCTCACCAATACCATGAGAAAAAGCTGTATTTTAACAGCGTTTTCATCTTTGATTTTTTATAACATTCTAAGACAATTATAATTTTAAAGGCTACTTTGACATAAAATTTATTTGAACGTATGTTATTTAAGCCAATAAAATTTTAGTGCTGCATAAGTATTATCTGTAGGTGGAGTTTCCTTTAAACTATGAGAATATCGTTTTAGAGCTGCGATAAAATGGTACTGATTTGGGACATGAGATCGGGCCAGTGCATACAATCGTTTGAAGGACATGAATCGGATGTAAATAGCGTAAAATTTCACCCTAGCGGCGATGCAGTGGCTACAGGAAGCGACGATGCAACTGTAAGTAAATATGTACATGCTGATATACTACGTTATTTACTTAGTCATAATGGCGGCATTTACCGCGCTGGAACCGGCTAAACGGCCTACAGAATTGCTTTTTCTGGTGCATGCCCAGAATTTGCGTGATCGGCGCCAAAGATGACAAGCCCGTTTCTGTCGCTGCGACGTTTATTACAGTTTTTTTAGTATGCGATTTTGTTGTGTTCAAGCTATTACCCTTTAGAGAGAGATGTATTGTTGTATTAGCTGTTTTAATATGGCTATCGATGCCGGAACGGAATACAAGAAATAGTAATAAAACATGAGGAAGTTAACATTCTCCGCAATATGTTATTGCGTTCCTAAGCAAGTTAATGTTAATTTGGCACAGTTGCTATAATTTTTGTGGTTCGGTATAGATCACTTTCTTCCGAAACTGCTCCTAGTCTTTTCTTGCTTTGTAAATATCGATATTTTTGTCCTTAAATCGTGTTATAGATCAGTACAAACCGCACTGGTAAATATACAAATTATGGTCAATGGAACACAAGGGAAAGAATACTGCTGTTTATTTTTACCACACACACGTTTACAGAATGTACTTTCATAGGGATCCAAGTCAGTTTGACTTTTTCTTGAAAAACAGGGAAATTTGTGAAAAAACTGATTCGCAACAATAAAACTTTTATCCTTGTATCTACTTTACATATTTATACATGTCTAAACCTTATACTCACGGATTTAGCCCACTGTAACACTGAAAAAATATGCTAATATGAATTTGTATTTGAATGTTGGCCGCCTATCCCCACTCTTCTCTTCATTGTCAAGCTCTTTTTATTTTCGATAGACAAGATGGCGGCCGCTTGAGCTAGCGGAGCTCCCTGAACGCACAGATTAGTTTCAAATGTATTATAAGTGATTAAGGTTCGCACAGCCAGTGCTAGACCATAGGCGTGCTGAGAGATGGGTGATAAATAGAAACATTAAAAGGGAGAAACTTAACAATTGCGTAAACAAATTAAAGAATATTAATCTGCAGATATTGTTTCAGTTCATTCAATGTTATTATATTTTAGTAGTAAATATAAGCGCATTTCACAAAAAAAAGTATCCCATAATTCATTTTTGTAGCACAAAAATGATTTTATGATTAAAGAAACTTTTAAATATATCCTAATATACTCACACCTACAAGAAACATTTGTTATGATTATTTCCATAATATAGGGATTAAATGAAAATAGAGTCTAATATTTGAAATTTTTATTAAGCAGATATGGTAAAAGAAGTTATATTCTTGGAACAAAAAAAGTACAAAATAGCTCAATACTCGATATTGCCACTCCTGTTTCTTATGACTGTTCGCATTTGATTTGGCATGAATTCAATTAAGCTTCGTATATAACCTTGATCTAATCTGCCCACTCCTCTCGGGGGGCATCTTCTAATCCCTGTAGCTCTAGCGGTGCATCTTCTAATCCCTGTAGCTCTAGTGGCGCAACATATTGGGTCCGTACCATTCTGTGAAGATAGTTCCACATATTCTCGCTAGGATTTATATCGGAACTCACGGCAGGCCAATCTAAAACTGGAATGCCAACCTCATCAAGGTATTCCAGGACGATTATTGTTACATGGGGTCGTGCGTTGTCGTGTATTAGCAAAAATTCGTTGCCTATTACTGGTGCTACCACTAAAATTAGATGTTGCACTAGGAATAGCGCTTACTGCTTCGTCTGTACACTGGTATACATCTATTTGAGATGTAAGGGCTAAATCTGGGGTTATATGTGAAGAGTATGTTGGCCCAGTTATTTATTTACCAAATTACATGTTCCATAGCAAACTTTAAGCGGGTTACTTGCCGATTCCCAGTAATAAGAGGAACTGAACTGGCTCTTATTCCACTCTGACTCAACCTATTACGAGCGGTTTGGGTACTTATTCGAGTATTTCTGACTCTAGCCAAGTCAATCTATAATTGCCTTGCAGTTGCATGCCTCCGACGTAATGCTTGTAATCTTAACAGCCGGTAATCTTGGGGAGTAGTAGAGTTTAGATAACCTGGCACCGGTCTTCACTTTACTGATTAATAGCAACTACTCCAGAGACTTTTTCTTGAGTTAAATTACTTATTTTGCATCTAATAACGTTAGTAAAGTACTCTTAACAGCGGGCTATGTTGTCACTCTGTCTACAACACGACGTATCAAAAATTATTTTAGGATATTCACCATTGTATGTCACAATTTATACGTTCTCTTCATTCAACATCCACTGTGATAATCCCTCTATATTACTAGTCACGTTTTACATATTCCCTGTCAATTGAAGATTGACTCATTCAATTTATCGATTAAGAAACATACAGTAACTAACATGAAAAGTTGGTTAAGGCAATTTTTATCGAAACCATTATTGCACTGTTAACCGAATTCTAAATTTATAGTGCCGCCTTTTCGATCTGAGAGCTGACAAAGAAGTGGCAATCTACACTAAGGAGAGTATTATATTCGGGGTGAATTCAGTCGATTTCTCCGTATCAGGTCGAGTGTCTCACTGAAAAATGTACATACATAAGTAATTAATCGTCCTTTAACATTATAGGCCGTCTCCTTTTTGCGGGGTACAACGACTACACCGTAAACGTGTGGGACACATTAAAATGTGTTAGGGTTTGTCTGTTGTACGGACACGAGAATAGGGTGTCATGTCTCCAGGTATCGCCAGATGGTACGGCATTGTCAACCGGGTCTTGGGACACCACCTTAAGGGTTCGTTATATTTTATATACCTTTAATCTTTGAATAAACTTTTACTTTGTTTCTAACTTCGCTTAGGTGTGGGCGTAAACCGCTAGAACCATGAGACAGTACGAAGCACTCATAATTATAGCATTTGTTATATGAGACAATTGTTTACGTGCAAATGCGACTCGTAACTTTCCTCGATTTTATTGGATCTTAGATTTTCTAGCCAATAAGGTGCATATATTACTGATCTCAAACGAACGTAATAAAAAGGTGTTTTTTTCTATAACTGCAATCTGCCATAGATGGCGCTGGAATCGTTCCTTATTTCATGTAACCGCAACAGTATATTCTCAACCGGTTGTTTTATTTCTCGTTACTGCCTTTAGACCAGATGTAAAACATTGTTACAGTATTATAATCATTTGTTGTAATGTACCGATAATTGTAGCAGACGCTCGATAACGTAAACATTCGATCATTTAAACACAAGTTTCTTTAACATTCTTTGTACACTAGCTGATATTAATTTTTGGAACGAAGATAAGCAGGCGTATAATGTAAGTTTAAGCAAGTGTTAAAGTTCGCACATTCAGTAAATACCATTATTTTATTGTTATTGTATTGTTAACTTTTTTATCACTTGTTAACACTGAACAATAAATTTACTAATGAATGTCTATCCGCATCAATAGCACATGATTTACAGTTGTAAGCTATTGCACATTTAGAACTTATTTTAATAATAATGTAACCTAAGTTTGGTGTCGCAGTAACTAATTAAATTAATATCAGCCTTATTTAACTTGCTGATTAAAACTTAACGCTAACACGTTTCTCTTACTCCTTATTATACAGATAAATTTCATTGTAATTTCCAATGATGAAATAATAGAGACAATTTCTGTTCCGTAAACAAGCGCGTTAAGTAGTTGCGAATAGAAACTCTAGGTTCGAATCTTACCGGAAAGCATCAAATTTTAACATTGGAAATTACAGGGAAAATTAAAATATATCATTTAAGAAGCCAATAGAAATTTTATATTAATTTAATTCTTTCTTAAATTCTACTTATTTTGACAACAATCCGAATTAGTTTACGTTATCGAACGTCTGTAGTACCACAAACAAATCCTTGTTGCAAACAAGGAGCTATAATTCATAGTAGAGTTAGTAAAGTTCTTGACTGTACTTGACCAAAGCAAGAATAGAACATCTCAATGTTGTACGATGGCCAGGTAATATGTTATCTATCTTAATGTATATGTTACCCTCTACTTGAACGTATGTTGTTCGCAATGTAAAGCGACGTCTAGTACAAAATAAACGTATTAATCATAAACAGAGTGCGTTCTTTTCCCCTTTAAGGTGTCAAAGTGTCTTGCACACTTGCCGAGTGTGTATTCTTATTGTTGAGTGCGTTGCAAAATATGTACGGTGAAAATTCATTTTACAAGGGATATATTACTAATTTAGAACAAAACTATTTCTTCGTGCTTAGAAAGTAGTAGAAAGTAAATAGGTGTTCGAAAAGATTTTCTTGTTTAAGCAATCCCAACAGTTTGTTCCAAAATGGACGAGCATACACATAAACTAATCACGAATAAATATATTTATTTGCCAATAGCAAACGCACATATAATTTAAAATAAAAATACTGAAGTTCACCGCTCACTTTACCGAACTACGTACACTAAGTGTCAAATACAATTAGTTCCGCAAATACAGCAACCCTTCTATTTATACTACGAGTATTTCTAAAGACCGGCATGTAAAGACTTTTTTCTCTGTTAATACCGCTATATTAAAACATCTAAAGGATGTCTCATATTCATGTCCCTCGGTGTATCTCAATGAAAAGCTATCCATAGCAAGTAAAATACATCAGATAAAAGGAAAATGAATAAAAAATCAATACAAGTCTTTTTTTCTCTTTAATATGGTTCTTGTTTCATTAGAAAAAGAAGTACAACACTATCTACTACTTTCACTGCCTTTTTTCCTCTCCTCTCTTATTTGAGTTTTACTCCTAATCCTAAAGACTTCTTTCTTTTCTCTCTTCAGCTTCCTCGCTTTATTCGCTTCGATAGCTTCAATCATCTGCCTATGTTTCTGTAGGCGTTCCTTCGTCTGCGCCTTTATTTGCTGCTGTTTGTGATCGTAGGCGGTCCTAATCATCTTCATTACTTTAGAAACCTAGAATACAACCGTGTTATGCGAAGTTCAAAGTTAGATTACGTATTAGAAACTATACGCACCTTCTGCTCGTACGGCTCCTTGATGACAGCAATTCTATCCAATTTCTTCTTTCTTTCCGATGGCTTAACGTCGTGTTTGGGTTTATCTCGATACGGTAGAGCTTGTTGCAATTTCCTAGGTATCATCAGCGGTTTAAAAACTTTGGGTTCGCGTACAATTTCCTACGATAGATGGAGTTACGATACAGAGATCTTGATTGCCGTAGTAAGTAATGTAAAGCAATTCTAATAAAAACAATTTTAGTTTAATTTTTATTTTATTGCGGTATTATTGTTAGATGAATAAAATGTTACTTTTTCTTTCTTTGGTATTTTTTTCTTTTTGAAAAAAGGTAATCCAAGTATCCGAACTTTTGTGAGCGACAGTGTATACATTGTATGTATATTGAAACACCTTTTATATATAATAATTTAAATGTTACTAATACATATCATTACAGTTCATACAGTTAGTAGTATCCCTTAAACAGCTAAAAACCTCGGTCTTAGCAGAAATCTTGACAATATCCCGACCTACTCTACTAAGGTCTCATTCATTATTGATTAGACCGCATACAAAAGTGCCTTAACCTTCGTGGAATACTTCGAAAAACAGTAAAAGCTATCTACTAGAAAACTTAAAGGATAACCCTTGTAAAAGTGTACTTACCTTATACAAACTGTCGACATTTGCCGGGTTCTGAATGTTCATCTCTCTCTTCAGTTCGCCTTTCGTTCTGATACCTTTCCACGAATTCTTCTTTTCCGGAGGAAGAAGCAAAGTCGTAACGGGCGTATAGAATTTCTGAACGTCAACCTTGTACCATGTGCGACAGAACACGATATCTGAAAGCACGAACATGGTGGATTATATCAAATTTATTCGGCTAAAGTTACCGCTTACCGCTTAGTTGAATCTTATCCTCGAACGTAGCCCTGAAACACCCTTCTGGTTTACTGGCCGCTTTCTTAATTTGACCCCTTATACCGGAAACGGTTTTGACCCTAGCGCCTTCGAATTTAGCCACCTCCAGCGAACTACTGAACATACCTACGAAAAAAATTAATTAACGAATGAATGAATGAATGATTTCACCAATACCATGAGTAGCTGTATTTAGTAGCATTATGTTAGGTATTGTTTTCTAGGCACTTTTTTTGATGTGAGTAAAATTATATTGGGACTGAATTAATGTATTCGTCACAAGAAATACACCGACTTTTGGTTTTAAAATATTGAATACAACATCTAGACACAAGCCCCAAACATTTTGAATATTTGTTATGGTGTGTTGAATTGGTTTAACAATTTTAGATTTGAGCGGTTTGAAGTTTATTTGGGGGGTAAGATTTAGATTTGCTTAAATTTGATTTTGGATATTTGTTATAGTGTATTCAACACGCCATGGTTTGAAAATTTTAAATTTTTGCAAAAAAACGAAGTTGTCCAAAATGCATTAAAGTCTATATGCAAATGAGGATATTGTCGAAACTATATGTTACTGCACGTACGTACCTTTTATGAAAGCCGTCTTCTTATATATCTTCATCGGATACCCGACAAGCTTCAACTTCTTCATGATCCTAGTCGACTTATCCAATTCCTGCACCGTTCCCGTGGCCGCGATCCTAAACCCTTGCCGCTTTACGATCTATCCAAATCAAAGAAGTAGCAATAATACGATATCTTGACGAGAAATCGATTAGATTACGTACCTCTGGATTCCCTTCGCACGATTGCAGCGCCAAAAAGCCGGTACCCTGCGGCGTTATCGGTCCCCAAAAATGCCCGTTACAACCTAAATGCTCGGGAGTATACTTCAAAAATCGAAACTTCAAATCGTCCTCCAATTTCGAATAAAGCGGCACGGTCTGGAACCTCCTCCAGCCGAGCGATACGATCACCGGATCGCCGGATTTCAAGATCTTCTTATGCCATCTGTGCTTCTTGATCTTAACGTTAACGTAGCCGATGTTTTCTTCGCCTAGATTCAACGCACCGACCAGCAGAGGATAAGTTGGATCGAAGTTGGTTACGAACTCGGCCGGTACTCCTTGGAATTCGATCCTAACGTACATTCCCGGTCTATAGCCTTCGAATTGAACCCGTAGATCGTCATCCATGTTTTCGAACACGGACTTGTTGAGTTGAGCCTGCTTTTCGGCGGATAGCTTGAGTTCGTCGTAATAGGAGGATCCTCCGGCTTCGTTATCATATTCGGCGTCGAATTTCTGCTTTAATCTCAACTTCTTCTCGGCCAAGGCTTTCTTGTCGAGCTGGTCGCCGGCTTTGTCATCCTTTTTAGGTTTACCGTCGTCGCCTTCGGTTCTTGTGAATTTCTCGCCAGTTTCTAGATCTTCGAAGTCCCCGAACTCGTCCGAATCGCTCGAGATCTCGGCCGCGTCTAATTTTAGCAGCTCGCTGGCGTCTTCGGATTCCTTCCATTTTCCAGTGACAAAGCAATCGTGGATCATCCATTTATTCTGCGGATAAGTAAAAAATATGAATTCCACCATATCCAATCACAATCCCGCTTGAGAATAAAGGAGAGAAAATGACTGGTAAAAACCGTAGGGGAATTTGCTGAAGCCGATAGGCATATTTCATTCTGTAAATGCACTGCTCCCCCGGTATTCGCAAGGTATACGTTCTGAAATTTGCTCGCTAATATTGAATTCGCGATTACTGGGGTTCTAGTTCTATACAAATCAAGGGGTTTCGTTCATTGGCTATACATCAGTATAGTAAGACCTACAGTAACATACGGGGCAATAAGCTGGTTTCAGAAGGTTACGCAAGTTACGACCAGGAATATCCTTGATAAGTTGCAACGGTTAGCATGTGTATGCATCACCGAAGCTATGAGAACATGCCCAGCCGCGGCCCTGGAGGTCATCTTACACCCCTACACATAGTGGTGGAGGGAGTGGCCCATGCGGCCAATGTATAGACTAACCAGGGCGGGGTCTGAAGGAAATGAGATTGTGTTCCAGAGAGCTTGGTCATCTCGAGCGGAACTCTCCCCACTTCTAAGTCTACCAAGCGATGAAAAGGTTAAGAAATATAGCTTCAAAAAGAATTTTTTACAAAGCTAAGTAACAAGAAAGAATGGAAAGGAGAATCCTCTACCTATTTTCTAAAGGCAAATACCATTAAACGGTACACGGATGGTTCCAAAATTGACGGAGGAACAGGAGTCAATGGTAACATACCCTGGCGTCTTTCAAGCGGAGATCAATGCGATTGGAAGATGTACTCAATTGAACCTTGACAGGAACTATCGAAGGCAAAGGATTGCAATTTTCTCCGATAGTCCAGATCACATAATGGCGTTGACCTCTAACACCATCGGCTCGAAATTAGTCTGAGAATGCATAGAGAAACTAAACAATATAGTCGGAGAAAACAGAGTTGCACTATGCTGGGCACCTTGACACACTGGAATCGGCGACAACGAGAAAGCTAACCTATTAGCAAAGAGGCCGCCACAACTTCGTTTGTGGAACCGGAGCCGTTCTGTGATATAGGGATGAGCACCTATAAAAAGGAACATAAAGACAAAGAGGAGAAGCTCAGAGCATTTCTTTGGGAGAATCTTCCTGGTCTGAGACATTCCAAGGTATTCCTTGAAAACTTCAATAAACAAAGAGCAAAGACTATGCTAGAACTTAGTAGAAACAAACTATGTGTGCTCACAGATTTTCATGCACGGTATTGTCACCTTGGGGAACACATGACAAGAATAGGTCTGAAACACAATAGAGACTGCAGGTTTTGTGGGGCAGAGGCTGAAAGTCCGAAATACCTAACATCTAACTGCACTACCATTATAGAGACCCGTGCCCACCCTCTTGGCAAAGACGTTATAGACGAGGTGCAAGTATCTTCTCTGAAACCATCACAGCTATTGCAATTTATTAAAGCTTTTGGACTGGATGGGGAGCTATAAGTGCGGGCAAACCCTAGCAGCTTGCAGCTCATATAAGGGGGCACAATAAATCAATAAGACGCAGTGCAACATCACCCTTAATTAATTCTACCTAATCTAGTATCACATCTTCTATGTGGAGACTGAATGGACGAATAGTAAAATCGAGAATAAAGGAACAAGTAAGATCTTGTGTTGATAATATTTTCTATCTAAAACAACTAATTGAAAAAAGTATAGCAAATGGATGTGAATTACATCTTATATTTATAGACTTGAAAAAGGCCTATGACAGTGTTTCTATAAATCAGTAATGGCAGGCAATGGACAACGTGAAGTATGGGAGCTGAATAAGATGGATAACAAAATAAGGTCAACGGAGATGATGTAGTGGAGACGCTGCTGTAAGAACACATTATTAGATCGTGAAAGAAATGAAAGAAGAAGACAAATAATACAAGTTGGCACACCATCAATGCATTAAATATAACGGAAACAACTATTATGGATTAGGAGAGACTACCTCAAAAGGTTTGGGAATGGAAGCCTGCTAATAGAAGGAAAAAAGAAAGACCAAGGAGTTGGGAAAAAGAAGTTACAGAAGCTATACAGAAGAGAGGACTGCGGGAAGATGGTTTTAGGGACAGCCTCTTGGAGATTGGAATGCAGTACATGGCAAAAATTAGTTGTTTACAAACCGCTATAACATAAAAAATATAATAAAACTAGGTGTGCATAACTAGAGCCCTTTCTTTAGTATCAACAGGGACGAACTTACCTCAGGGTCAGTATAGTCTTCGACACTTGACGACCAGGGCATTAACAATGACGATTCCAACAAATCCATGCTGTTCTTTTCGATTTTCTGCTTCTGCTGTTCGCGTGATACGAGTTTGAAAAGACCACCGATCTCGCCATCATTGATGTCTTCATTAACGTCTTCCGGCTTATCGGACTCTTCGATTTTGTTATCGAAAACACCTGAAACAAATAAGTCATAATTACCTCGTTGTTCTCTTTTTTTGGTAAATGTAGAGGGCGTTCTTATACTTGTTCGTTATTGTTTTAAGATTTCCCAGTGGTACATGTTGTACTTTTACATGTGAAATGGAACTATAGAATGTATCTAACACACAACGTTGCCAGGGCTAGCGATTTAATTAAAAAAAAAATTATGTACATTACAAGTACAATTAATTATTTTTGCTTTAGGTGTTTGTTTAAGTAATACAAAAGAAATAAATAATTTGTTCACCGATTTAACCCAAAATATAGTTACGGAATTACTAATTGTTTGCAGATAAATTATAGTGGAGTGTAAGGAGTTACAACTATAATAGTGAGATGGCAAATTAAACAGAAAACACCATACAGCTTTACCACAATCCCCTACAATTCTATTAATTAATCAACTTACCATATACTAATTTCATTAGATTTCTTTTCGCTTGCACTCGTGCCAAATATGCCTCCTGAGCTTTTTCCGTTATATTCTCCTTCCATTTCACAGCCATTTCTTCATCATCATCATCGACTGACACTTTTTCATCATCACTCCCATCCAACAACTCATTGTCATCAGTTAGTACCTTCTCATCATCACTCGCGCTAGACAACTCATTATCATCATCACTAAATTCACCATCTGAGTTTATGCTTCCTTCAACGTCACTGTCGCTACCTTCCTCATCTTTAGAGTCCTCGTCTTCCTGCATACTACGTACTTGATTAATTGTACTTTTCACAACTTGTTTCTCCGACTTTTCTAACAATTTCAATATGTTAGAAACTTTCGAAAAGACTTCTGCATCTTTATTATCTTTCGTAATTGGCTTAGCGGGAGCTTCCTGTTTAACATCTTTCACATCATCTATTTCCATTTCTTCATCGCTACTATCAAATATTACTTTCCTCCTCGTTCGACCGTCTTCTTCAATTACTTCTTGTTTGTAATCTTTCCTAAGCTTGTTTAACTCATCATCTAAACCAACATCATCTTGGCTTTTTGGTATTTTAGGAGTTTTCTTGTTGTCGCCATCCGAAGAATCACTTTTTTCCATCGGTTGAAGTTTACTAAAGTCCTCTGCAGTCAATTTTTTTCCATCTGTAAATAATTGAAGCTCCGAATGTTGCATTTTAACATCTAACGTTTCTTTCGTGTCTATTAAATTAGTAACGATGTTCTTGGTCTCGTCGTCTTTATCTCTGTCCTTGTGACTGTGTGAACCACCTAATTCAACATAAACAGCATCTTTATCGTAAACGATGCCCCCAACTCCAGAAAATGGTGCGTATATTAATTTCTCCTTCTCTATTAAGGCACGTTTCTTTATAGCCTCTGGTAAAGGGCAAGGGTCAGGTAAGTATGCAATATCGTGAATTTTAACATCCCCCCATCCAGGTATATGTACGGATGAATTTTTATTGAATGGAATACCACGTATATAACCGTACACTGAAATATATCGGTCACATTTGGGATTTTGCCTAACCAGCTCTAAGTTTGTTAAATCTTCGTATCTATCAGCAAGCAAATGGCTATGTGACATTCTCCACGTCAATGGTCTAAATTTCATAATTGAAATAAATCTTCCCAAATTTTTAATTTCGTTTCGTAAGTATTCACCGTGTATTATCCCCGATAAATAGAACAACTTGGCACCAGGATAAACCTCAGCCCAAAAACGATGTTTTAGGGTCTTTTTCGTGTTTTTTAACCTCTTACTCGTTTTAATCATATCAAGATGTGTTAAAATTCCCATTATTCTAGGCATACCATGTATCTGACAAATATTTAAGAACTCAAATATTTCCATTTCGAAACCGAAGCTTGCATCGCATAGTAATAAAGCAAGATCGGCAATCTTGGCTAAATCAATCATCGAATTAATGTCATTATTACATTCAATTAATGTTACTCGCCTCTTTTTACCAGTTACAATTGTTACTGGACCTTTAATATTCGTTAAAGGAGATTTCGAAAATAATTTTACTAAATTGTTTATTAAAGTCGTTTTCCCTACTTTCGGAGGACCAACCACAGCTATAAGTACAGGAGGTGGTTCGATCGGAGTTCTATCTACAAGCGGTATATGTTGTTTTTTCGTCTGTATATCTTGTTTCCTTCTAAATCTTCGTTCAGCTCCAATCGCCGAATTGAAAGCGAAAGCTTTTGGGTTTCTCTGCTTATCAGGAACATTTTGATTATTATCTTTTTTTGCTTTTTCTTTTTTCTTCTCAGCTTTACGACCTATAATAATTTTTTAAAAGATAAATTCACGCAATACTTGTAACTGTATGTTGATACCTGAATGTCGACTCCTGTGGGCTTTCTTTTTTTCATCAACATCGTCACTCATAGTTAACAATAATTAATAACAAACACTTATTTTGAAATAAATTACCGAAGTTGTTTAGTATAATGAAAATGTTGAGGTTAGAATCAAATAATTGAATGTGAAAGTAGGACCAACTAAAATGCACGTGTACTTAGTATAGACAATCGTGTAAATGAAAAATAACTATTACATAAATTGTAATTCAAGTTTGAAAAGTGCAAAATACGATGCAATTTTGTCTATAATTTAGTAGAATACTTGTACGTCTAAAATACAAGAATAAAATATAGGTGAATAAATATACATGATTACTGTTATGGCTACTTTTAATTTGTCGTGTATATTTGATTAAATTTTGAAATTATTTCTCAATTTGGAGATTATTTTTCAGTTGAAGACCTGTAAATCGAGTTATAAAACTTGTTTTCTAATAAATCTAACCTCTTAGCTCACAAACTTTACAAAGCATAGTTCATCGTTTCTGTTTGTATGCTTTTCTTCTTTGAATTCGTAAGTAATGGTTAAAATGTATAGTTAATTTGCTTTGTGATATTTCGGAACTATCCATTCCTTTGTCAGATTTACAAGTTGGAAAGATAGATGATGAACAATATTCAATAAGAAATTTTGGAGATTATTTAAAAGTTATAAAATTTATGGTCAATTTGCAGGCATATGTGAATAGGAAATGAAGTAGGAATTGAAGATTATGTGTAATTTATATAATTTTGTTAAATATGTTTATCATTTTAAAGAATTTGTAAATACTTTATGTTTCATTATCATATTTATGTTTTTATGTATAAACTACTCGACCTATATTTATTTTTAGACAAATGCATTGTTATTGAATTATAATTGTGGAGATATAAATATATGTAATTCCAGTTTGTAGGTTTTTTTAGACCGCTACTACGTTTTCGCACTTTATATTTCTATTACAAAGAAATATATATCAATAAATATTAAATATACATAAGGTTTGGGGAATTCCTTCAATTTTTGCTTAAAGTCACAAATTACACATGGAGTTGAGTTTAGTACAAAACTATTTTATTTCCGATAATTCTCTATAAAGGTTATCCTTTATGACATATGTGGGCAACAACCGGCCCGCGGGCCGGATTTGGCCCGCTTTAAGATTTGATCCGGCCCGCAAGACATTTTGACAAACCCAATTAAAAACAAATTTCACGATTTAATTATAATGTTGTAAATATTTTTTCATTTCATTTTTTATTTTAATAAATTGCATTATAGTAACATTGTCGTATTATTTCATGTCTGATATCTATCGTTAAAAATTATGAACACTACTTTAAAATGCACTACTTTTAAACGTGGCCCGCGAACGTATTTCCACACTAAAGTTTGACCCACAACATGTCAAAGGTTGCTCATACTTGTTCTATGGAATCAAATAATTGAATACGATAGTAAGTACAACTAAATTGCACGTGTACTCAGTATAGCCGATCGTGGAAATAATTCAAGTTTGAAAAGTGGAAAATGTAATTTTGTCTATTATTTAGTAGGGCAGTTGTACGTTTAAAATACAAGAATAAAATTGTGGTGAATAACTTTAACTTAACCGCATGAATCTCTTGGTGAGATTGCTGATTTACCGACCGTGTCGGGTTGGCAATCCTGGTTTAGTAGCTGTAACTAGTAGCAAAGTTAAGTTGGTAGGAGAATGTAGCGGCAAATCGAGTTGTGAGACAAAGCTAAGCCTTTAGCTGACAATCTTCATAGAACATTATACATTGTAACATTTGTATTTGTAAGTGCGTATCGAGTACGATAGTTAGGGACTACATTGCAACTTAAGCAGACCTTTTTAAATTTCGCGGTTGTTCCGACAATATAGATCATATTCAAGCTATACTCTATTTTTTAATTTGCAGGAGTGTTTTTAAATTAAAGCGCAAAAAAGTAGTTGGTCAGTTTTCGCTAAAAATTAGACTAGTGATATTTGATATATTACCTGCCGCCATATTCTTACAACTGATTGACGTTTAGATCGTGTATTTTTCTGAGTACGTTTGCATTTAATTTTTCTCCTTAAATTTGCCGCGAAAAAGTAGCTTTGAAAAAATCGATTGTGTAAACTCTATTTTTTAATTCTTTCGAATTAAAAACTAGTGTATTACCAGAAGTACCAACTTAAATCTCTCGCGAAATAGAAAAATATCTTCTTGGAGGACGATGTATTTTTAATCCAGCATGTCATATATATATTGTATTTATTATTCATTAAAATATTATGTTATAAACAGCCTCCTTGTAAAATGACAGTAATTTAAAGATTATAATAAACTAATAAATGCATACGTTCAGGCAGTTCTAATTCATATAAAATCAAAATGTAGGAGTTATACAGCTTACATATTGCTGTATATAAATGTATTATCCTCGCTTTTGTGTAATTAAATAAAATTTTAGTTGATAATAATTTCAAATTTGTTTGGAAAGTAATATAATAATGTATAATTGTATTGTCAAGATAAATTTATGAGTCGGTTTACTGATAAGCATGTTTAATAGAAACGATGAAAGTACAAATAACAATTATCTTTATTTGAGGAATGAGTTTACAATTATTTGCTGGCCGAGTTCGAATTATATGAAGAACCATTGTAGGCTGCGCATTAATGACGTAGCCGAAGGTCGTTACGTAAGCACTGCTCGTATTTTTTCACGCAGCGCATCGCTTTTCGCCATTTTGCAGTCGTAGTTCGTCGTTGCGGTTGTATATTTTGTGTTTAGTCTATTTTTGTACATAGTGTTTTATCGTTGTACGTTTAATGTTCTTCGTGTAGTGTATTTTATACGTAGTTCTTAGATATTTTAATGACAATGAAGTACTTGATGTGGTTAATCGCCTTACTACAACTTCTTAACCTAGTAATATCCAGTAAGTACCCTTTAAAATTGTTCCAAAATAAGACCTAACGTGATTTGCGTATTTTTTTCGCGACTATCTAAACGAAACGAATAGGATTTTTCCGATATTGCAGCAAATTCAAAGGAGCTCTCAAAGGGGCACGCGTATATTTGCTGAAATAGAAATCTAGAATTAAGGTTATGTTTTATGTCATTGTTCTATTTTCGTTGAATTACACTATTGATGATATTCATTTACACGATGATATCGATGAAAGCTTTTATCTTCCTAACGAATTTCCAAGGAAATAAATTTTAATTTCTAGGAGCAGCAGCAAAATTGATTTTTAGAACTAGCTACTAGTTACCAGTTTTAACCGATTATACCTAGTACGATGTGCTTTAGTTTTTGTACATAATTAATTTGAGCTGGTGTCTAGATAGTATATTTTTGAAAGCTATAAATTTTTCGTGCTTATTCCACGGTAATGATCATAAACTTTCCCCGATCAATAAATATAGTGTATTACACACATATTGTTCCATAGTTCTTGTAATCTATGTTTAATGATAACATTTATCATCAGATGCACTTTGTTTCATGTCCCTTGTTTTAGTATTGTTTAGTTTATTGAATTTTATTTTAATATATATATTTTTTAGAGTATTACATGTTTGTATTTAGTTTTGTTGATTATTAATCGCAAGACGTAGTACGTATTCCATTCAAGTAAGCTCACAATTTAATCGATCTGATTTATTTGTTGACAATACTACTGTATGTCTATAATCTCGACCTATTTTTCGACAAATATTGAAGTGGTTTTCAATATATTTTCATATTAATGTAAGTAAAGTGGAGTATTTGTACGTATTTTTATTTTTTAATTAATGACTAAATGGTTTCGTCAACTTACAAAGGAGTTATATACGCGTACATGTGACGTGTGTAATTATTCGATTTATAATGGTCAAATAGGATTTTTGTTTGGATATTCAGCGGCTTTTAAGATGTATTCGAATCTAAATCCCTATGAGAATTATCGCAGGGCCCTCTCTTTGTTAACTAGCGAACTTTATATATTAACTTATTTGGTGTAAGTAAAGAGCACGAGGAGTTTTTAACAAATTGGATATACAAGTTAATTAATTTAATTAATGGCACGTGTCAACAGCTATAATTATTTAGAGAATTAATGTACTATATAAGTAACGTAGCTATGACGTATTATTACCGATCAAATTGATATTTTTCTCTAAAAATACACTCAGCTCAAATATAAGGGAATTGTCTAATTTTCTGTGTATAACACGATTTTACAGTTCGCTCACATCGTAGATGACAGTACAGTTCTAATGGAAGGATAACCCGGCATTGCCAAGAATTTATAAAATTTATTGTGGTGAAATTTTTTCTTAAAAAGTTTAAATGAAAGCTGAACATCATTACTTCTATAGACTGTGTTAGCCAAGCTTCGAAGTATTGCTCTTACGGAGATAGCACTAGATGTTGCCAAATTTCTAATACAGGGTTATTTTAGATAATAATGTATATAATGCGTCATTTTGATAAATTTTAGGTATTTTTTCGTGAGATACCATTTGTTATCGGTTAGATATACATATTTCTATTTTCACAATTTTGATTTGAATACCGGTGTTATGTTTAGAAGTAAGTTATAATTGGTAATGTACATATTGTTGAACAGAGATTGAGGATACGCAGTATTTATTAATAAAAGTCAACACGAGGTGAAGCTTTTGTTAAACATGTATTCAAACATTAACTAACTGTGAGTTACCAATTTTTGTATATGGTAACTAAATAAAAAAGGCGCACAAATATGAAGTGTGACATTATTTCAATACATATGTAATGGTACTATACAGAGTGTCCATGAAATAAATTAAAAAAGTATGAAAAATGGAAAGATTTAATTTTATTAGACTTGAATCCAAAATATTTGCGAAAATTCCTTCGGAGATGTCAGAAGAAAATGATAAAAATACTTAAAATAAAAATGTCTTTATTCACAGCCGAAATACAAGTACATAAGCATGTTATTGAACTCTTAGCATGCCATTTGAAAGGTAAGCAGTGTTATTTTGTAGTTTTTATAACATCGACAACGGAATGGAAGTGTTGTAGATACAAATTCCGCATCCATAGGCGGCACGGCACATATTACAATTTCGTAGGGTTTCTTTTTTTAATTTTGACGTTCGCGTTGTAATTGACTCAAATTTTGTTTGGATTTATATTTTATATAATTATAATTATACTTCTTTCATTTTCCGTACTTTTTTATTTTATTTCAAAGACACTCTGCCTACATGTGGTGTGATCATAGCAACATAACTAAAGACTACCAAGTGATATCTAAAGTATAGAGACTGAAAATATGGAAATAACCTTACTATTTTTTCTTTCAGTTCTTTCACATCTACTAAACATTTTTAAAATTTTACGGATGATTTAAGTTGGTAGTTCCGATAGTAAGGGACATATTTACAAGTATTGCCTTAAAAAAATAAGCAAATATGACGTTTACTGTCGGGAACACCAACATTAATTGCGCGCGAAAATTAATTAATATTTACTGGGCAATAGCTGTTTGATGTAAGAATATATTAAATGTTTCCTATTGTCGACCGCTTATAAACGACATCTCATAGACAATTGCCGTCAAAAGTTTCCGTATGAGTAATTAATACTTGCGATGAACTGATCTTGTATAAATTATATTTAAATAAAATGTCCGAGAAACAAGTAAAAATAAAAAAGGAAAATATACAAAATGTTTATTGATGTATAATCTGAAACATAATTTGATTCTGTTTATTATAAGAGGAATAAATGTACTTATAGGTTATTCATAGTCTAAACAGGTTTTAGAAACAATAAGTTGTATGCTAAAAAAAGAGAGTTATGCGGATCCATATAAGGTGGTAATAGAGGGCTATACTGCATAAGGCCCAATACTTTGATGTCTAGGTAACATATTCTATTGTGTTTGTAGTTTATTTATGTGTTAACTTAGCAAAAGCACATTTTGTAGTATGGCAATGTAAATGTATACTAAACTTAATTCAAATGAGGAAATACTAATCCAGAATTACTAATAATAATGATACAAGTGTATGAAGAAAGAAAGTAGTATTTACATTTAAAATGTTTAAAACTTGACTTGTTTATTTAAAGAAAAAGAACTGTTTGTTTACAGAAAAAAAATTGAAAGAGAAATGGTCCCCATAATCAAATAAACTTAACGACAACAAACGAGGCAAAACTAAAGTAACTAACTTCACTCAGCTCAATTATATTCTATCCCTGTGACACTTGGCAACATAGCCTATAAGATAGCGAAATGTATCGATATGTCAGTTCTGTAACTAAAAAAAGAATGTACTCATAAAATTCTGTACTGTCATTTAAGATGCGACCGAACTATGCATGGTTCAATCTTTTCAGGAATGAATGCACGTCATAAGTAACGCTGGTATGACGTTTCATTACCAATATAAAGCGAACATTTTAAAAAGAATACGTTTCATTTAAACATGCCGAAATGTAAACAAATTTCAATTTAAAATAATAGCTACTTACATATTATTACAAAACATAATCATGAGAATAAAACATTAAATAGAAAATATACGACTTATGTCTAGGGATATTTATTTTGTTAGCGTTGACATATCTGCAGATACAAAATGCTCTGTTGCCATTTCGACATAACCTTTCAAAATGTTAATGTTTGATGTAAACATTCTTGTTGTAAATTGTTACTCTTTCGTATGATAGCAGTAATAGAATACGCAGATATATCTTCAATCCAAACAAAATGTTTTAAAGACGCTCCAGCTTCTGTTACCTATTAGATTAAATGAGATGTGTTGGTAATTGGTATGTTGGGTTGGCTTTGTAGTTCAGTGAAGATGTGAAAAACATTTGTCCTTCGAGCCAATTTAGTTGATCTACTCTTTATATTATCATTAATTAATTGTTGCCTTTTGTACAATTCGTTCACGCAATGAATGTTTGTACTCATTAATTACACGAGATGATAAAATTAAATCCCGAATTTGTATTTACCTTTTTCAGCTAACAACATACGTATTATATATATTGTATTTAAAAACTGAAACGAATTTATTACGCTATGGAAACTTTATAACTTGTTTTTCACTTGATTAATACTGTATCCAATAATGCCTCGTAAATATTTACTTTAAAATACCTAATATTCTCTCGTTGGAAATACGTAAGTGATTCGTTTTAGTTCAAAAAGATTTTTTGGTTTCTATTGATGTTTCCCTCATAGTTTTCATCGAAATGTATGTCAATTTTTATGTTAGTTTTATGGCTTCTTCCTTACGTAAGCTATAATTATTACGATGTTATTCTAGTGTTTTTGAAGCTGATTTTAGGCGATTATAAACCCCGAGCTATTTCCTGTAATTGTAGCAACTCTAAGGACATTTTCAATTCTGCGCAAATTTTAGAGCGAATGATAAAGAAGAATTGAGAATATTCTAAACGTTCTAAGCCTTCTACCTTCATCTTTCTCTACCATTTTATTAGTAGTCAAGCCAATATTTATTAACGACTTAATTATGTCTACGAGGGCGACCTGAAATGGTTCCGGAATCGGCGCACGATGGTTTAAGTGGATTCATTGATCGGCAAGGACAACCTTTTTTTTATGGCAACTGTCAAAATTTCAAACGTCTACTGTCAATAGTTGTTGTTTAAGAGTGTTTTGTGTAGCAAGTTGTGTTTTGTGTAGAAAAAATGGATAAATACTGGATGACTGGGAAAACGGCTATGGAAATTCGAAATATTTTGCTAGAGGTTCATGGCGGCTGTACTTCATCATTTTCGACCATCAGCTTCTAGGTGAGCGAGTTCTAACGTCGCCGTACAAGCACAAGTGACGAACCACGGACTGGACGCCCAAAAACCGTTACCAACGATGAAACGGTCGACAAGATTCATGTTGTCGTGTTAGCCGATCGCCGATTGAAGCTGAAAGAGATTGCAGAGACAACAGGCATTTCAGAAGAACGCGTTGGCCATATCCTACACGAAAATTTGGGTATGAAAAAGCTTTCGGCGCGATGGATACCGCGTTTGCTCACACAGGATCAAAAACGAAATCGGGTGATCGTTTCGGAGGAGTGTTTCGCCAGCATCCAAAGTAATCCAAGGGATTTCTTCATGCGTTTTGTAACCGTGGATGAGGCTTGGATCTACCACTACATACCGGAGACCAAAGAGCAGTCGAAGCAGTGGACTTTTCCGGGCGAATCTGCTCCCAAGAAAGCAAAGACCGTTCCATCGGACGAAAAGATCATGGCGACCATTCTTTAGGATTCCCAAGGTGTGATGCTCATCGACTATTTGCAGAAGCGAAGGACGATCACGGGGCAATAGTACAGCGATTTATTGTTCCGATTCGATGCAGTATTGAAGAAGAAACGGCCTCGTTTGCAGCGGAAAATGCTTTTCCACCACTACAATGCATCGGCTCATTCATCCCGCATCGTCGTGTCCAAATTGCGCTACGAATTAGTCTCTCATCCTCCATATTTCAGGTCGCCCTCGTAGATAACGTAGTTTAACAGCCATGAAGGAATTTGCTCGACTGAAAGTAATACGTCGGAATTTGTACAAATTCTCAATGATTGCAAAAAGTACTTCAATTTCTTTGGCACGTATAACTGCATTATTAATCGCTAAATTCAGGTTATGCGCTCCACAATGAATATAAATGGTATTTGGTTCAATAGCACTCATATCCTTGACCTCTGCATTTTCTGAAATCAATACGCACTTTTTGTATAGATTCCAGTATTTTGTTTGCCATTCCAGATCTACTTTGGTGTGCAATTTTTAAAAAATCCTGAGAGTGTCCCTTATATTAATTAGTATTTACAAAAAACAAGTTAGAGACTAATTATAAAGTAAATCTTTATTTAATTATTAATTTGCTACCAAACATGATTATAAATTTTATGTTCTTGAATTCCTCAAACCTCTAGGCCTAGCTGCAAGAACATGGATTAAAGACTTCTTTAATGATACATCAAATACAGGATGTCTCCCAAAGGAATTTAAGATGTTCCAGACTCTAGCTATCCTCAAATCAGGAAAAACATCCGACGACCCAGCAGAGCTATGGGACGGTTCTCATAGCTCTGCTGGAATAGGTTACTTACAATTGAATATACTCAACCATTAATGAACATCTATCTTATGAATTGGCTGGGTTGAAATTGAACCGAAGTTGCTGCGAGTAGTTAGTGTTTTGTATTTCCTACATAGAATCAGGATTCCAGAGGGGCCTAAAAGCATTTGTGGCTTTCGTCGATCTGAGTGCAGCCCACGACATGGTCTGGATAGCTGGGCATACGCTGAAAATTGCGAAAATGATTCCCTGTCTGAAACGATGTAACTTGTTGGATCAGATGCTGAGAGGGTGATACTCTTTGGGCAACAGTTTCCCTCAAGGTACGGTACTGACCCCACTCCTTTTTAACGTCTACATCAGCGATATATCAGATACAGTATCACGCAAGTTTCGTTTCGCTGACGATATGGCTATAGCTACTCAAAATAAACACCTTGATGAAGGAGAGAGTATTCTAACCTTAGAAGACCTAAAGAAGCTGAACGAATACTACAAGAAATGGAGATTATGCCCAAACCATGTATAAATTTTTTTACATTTATTTTTTATTATATTATATTTGCCTTATAATTGGATAATTACTTTATCGGTTGGGCAATAAAGTACTATTATTATAATAACGGTAAAAAATCGAAATACGTTAGAGGTGATTACTTATTTACATATAGTACTGTACATTAAAAACTTTTGGTTACAATGGTCACATTTTTGATTTTGGCCTAATTGGAAAAACGTAATCTCTATCGCTTTTTTATTTTTTTCAGTAACGATAGAACCAAAAGAGTCTGTAGTTCTCTTTGAAAAGGGGCACGAGTTCAGAGTGACGTGCGAAGTAGAAGATACAAAACCGGAGGATGTTATCGTGGTTTCTTGGTACGTATTTATTATACAAACATTATTTTTGTATGCATTTGACTTGTACAAATATAAAGATATTCCTCATGCACTGTGGAAAGTACTGAAACTGTTAAAAGTTTGTTATGGAACGCGAAAACAAGAATGATATAATCTAGGAAACTTTTGACATAGTAAGCAAGAATAGAGGTTTTTCCACAGTGTACTTCTTATCTAGCTAGTGACAATGGAGAATTTTGACGATATTTATATTTTCCATCACATTTGGAATTAAATCTAAAATAACTCTTGTTATTAGATAATATTTTACGTCAAAAACATTGGTTTGTGTATGTAAGGATTTTACTAAAAAAAAATTCCATGTTTTCATACTTAAAATCGTTTAAATCAACATGTTATACGTTTACATATGTATGTATATCTGCACTATTCATAAGTTCTTTTGTACTACTTAAAATAAAAAAATAAACTAGACAGATAATGTTTGCGAGGAATTTATTAAGAAAACAAACTTTACCCATTTACTTAAAATGTTTTACTGATAAAATAGTACATTTTATAAATGTTTCTCTAAAGCAACAGTTAAGGAAGAAAACCCGCCAAAATTTAAAAGGTGTAAAAACGCGGGAATAGTTTGGGTGTGGAAGATGAGAGACTAATTCTTAGCACAATTCATTCAATTTGGACACGACGATGCGGGATGAATGAGCCCGTGCATTGTCTTTGTGGATAAGTACTTTTCCGCTGCAAACGAGGTCGTTTCTCCGTCAATACTGCATCGAATTGGGTCAATACATCGCTGTAGTATTGACCCGTGATCATCCTTCCCTTCTGCAGATAACCGATGAGGATCACACCTTGGAAATTCCAAACAATGGTAGCCATGACCTTTCCAACCGATGGAACGGTCTTTACTTTCTTCGAAACGCATGAAGATATCTCTTGGGTTGCGTTGGATCCTGGCCAGACGCTCCTCCGAAACGGTCAACCGATTTCGTTTTTGCGAACTAACGCGGTACCCATCGCGCCGAAAGCTTTTTCATACCCCAATTTTCGTGTAGGATGTGGCCAACACGCACTTCTGAGATGCTTGTTGTCTCCGCTATCTCTTTCAACTTCAATCGGCGATCGGCTAACACGACATGAATCTTGTCGATCATTTCATCGTTGGTAGCGGTTTTTGTTCGTCCACTGTGCGGCTCGTCACTGGTGCTTGTGCGGCCACGTTTGAACTCGCTCACCCAGAAGCTGATGGTCGAAAATGATGGAGTACATCCGCCATGAGCCTCTAGCAAAATATTTCGAATTTCCGTGGCCGTTTTATCAGCCATCCAGAGGTGTTTTATCACTACACGAAATTCGAATTTATCCATTTTGCACTCGTAAATACAATAAGCAAAGTGGTCCGTGTCATGATATATAAAAAATGAAATAAGAGTTAGAGAAAAAAGAGAAAAAGGAATAAAGAGAAAAAAAGAAATAAAAAGAAAAAGAAGGAAGAAAAAACGTAAAAGAGGAGGTGAAAAAAGAAAAGAGTAAGAGAAGAAAAGAGAGAAGGGAGACAGAGAAAAGATAAAGAAAAAATGGAAAAAGGAGAAGGGTGGGATCTCTTGTTTTTTCTCTCTCCCTTCTCTCTTTTCTCCTTTTACTCTTTATTACACCTTTTCTTATTTCACCCACTTTTTTCCTTATTCATTTTTTCTTTTTCTTTGTTTCTTTTTTCTCTTATTTTTGTTTCATTTTTTATATATCATCATGACAGGGACCAATTCCGGAAGTAGTTCGCTTATTACTGACTCTGGCCGTGGAAAGCTACGTATTCATTTCAAGTATTAAATATGTCGCAATTAGGGCATATGCGATTATACACACATTCGCGTCACAAGCGACTTGAACAATAAGTTAGTGTGTGCCGAGAACAACGTATATAGTGTTGGAATACATCACGCAGACGGTCGTGGAACCGAAAAACTTAGCTTGCTCAACAAGATGGAAGTATCAGCTTTGTTATTGAGCAATTTGTGTAAAATAAGGGATAGGCGTTACTGCGTTTAATTTCTAAAAATGTTACTGAAAAGGACTCCAATGACAACAATGATTTATATAGAAAATTTCTGCAAGGGTAGATATTATCTTGTTTACACCAAAAGCATTTAAGACAACGTTTTTGACCATTTTAAGAAAGCTAGTATGAATTTTTCTAAATATTTTTAAAATAATTCTAGGTGTAACACAATATATTAAGGGTAATCAAACTTCTGAACGATAGCGTATATATATAGAGAGAGAACATGCAAGTAATATTTGGGCTTAAATTTAGTAGTTCTATAGTCGTTGCAAAATAGTATTATGGAAAACATCCAATTAGTGTGTGAAATACAAAGTCGTTTGTCATAAATCATCAGTTAGATAGTTAAAACATGCATTCCTTTCTAACTATAACGTAGAGGAGTATTGATACGTCCAAAAATTTGTTAGTTTGACTATTTGCATCGAATACACGCTCAATTGTTTCTACGACAAAATTTCCAGATGTATCGAGAGTACCGATATTAGATGGAATAATGCAATATACCACTTCAAGCAATACAATAATTTATTTATCTTATTGACCTATGGAATTTTATCGATACAGTTCGTCGTTTGTCATTCTCGTGCAAGGTGGGACAGATAAAAAACAATAAATGTGTATTCTAGCTCTCTGTAAACATTTAATATACGTATACACTACTGTGCAAAAAAGGGAGGCGCATACAGCCTTGGACATATGTCTGAGGCACCCCAAAATATTTAAAATAAAGATACATTGTGCACTATTAAAATAAAACTACATGGATCAACATTCACTAAATAAGTTTTTAATAATAAATTTAATATTTCGTGGCACCACCATTTGCTTTAATAACAGCATTTAACCGTTTAAAGAAACTTCAGGTGAAAGTGCCTCCCACTCCTGTACAATTTTATTCCTTAGGTCTTTTTTGTTGCTGAATTTGTAACTGGAAACCTTTAGCTTCAGCATGCGTCACAAATTTTCTATAGGCGACAGATCTGGTGACTGCGCCGGCTATTCAAGTAAACGGATCCCGTTCTCACGAAACCACTCCACTGAGAATCTGGATTTGTGACAGGGCGCGTTATCCTGTTGAATAAATATTCTGCGTCATCCCTGATGCTTATAATACCTCTAGGCCATTTGCGGACATGCATCCTCAAATCATGACGCTGCCATCGCCATGTTTGACAGTTAGCGTGATACAATCAGCACGAAATACCTTCCCAGGTCTACGGCGAACAAACTCAGCTCTAGGAGTACCAAACATCTGAATTGGATAGTTAACAATAATGTCTTTTTTTTAATTTAACAAATTAGTGGTATATGTATACATTTTTGCAAATTTTGAATAATAAAAGAACAAAATAGGATTGCTTAACAACCGATCAATCCTCGACATTCCAATCTTTATACCTTCTTGCCCATAGCAAACGATTTTTCATTTGTTGCTGGCTCAGGTATGACTTGCGACACGCTTTCCGGCCCTTCAAATTCACTTCTGCCAACCTTCTTCGAACAGTGCTGTCACATACAGAAACGTCTTGTTCGACCGATAGGTCAGCGGCCAGCTGTTTGGGTGTTTGAAAGCGATTCCGTAAAGCTAAACACTCCAAATAGCGATCCTGTCTCGCAGTGGTTTTGCGTTCTCTCCCACTTTTTCGTCGATTTTCATACGATCCAGTTCCCCGAAATCGTCTAATGATTAATTCTATCGCATGTCGCGAACGCTTCATTGTTGATGCAAAAGTTCTTATGGAATGCAGGAAATCCCGGTGCGGTAACGTACAATGAAATCTTTTATGGATGCTCCAGACAAATGTCCAAGGCTGTAGGTATGTTTTTAGAAGTTTATGTAACAGTCAGATTTCCGGATATATTTCTCAATATATATTTTTAATTGTAATGATATTTACGGTCGTAGCAGGTATCCCGTAGGTAGTAAAATATATGGCTGGGTTTGTTTGTCTGTGTTTATTGTTCATTGTAGTTTCCCAGTGCGAAGAGTTTACGTGTAAATTATAGTTTTATTGTAAAACATGGGGGTAGTAACATCCGGATTTGGGGCTGCATTTCATCGTAGGGAGTTGGTGACATTACTAAAATTGAACTGAAGTTTACGACGAAGAAATATGGGACAATATTGGAGGAACATGCTATACCTTCTGGACATTAAGGTAACGATCTCAAACACTTCCCGATTGCTCAGGAACTATTTAAGTCAGCTACAAGATAACGGAGTAGTTCGCAATATAGTCTGGCCGCCATAAAGCCCGGACTTAAATATCATCGAACATGTTTGGGATTGTCTTGAGGGTAAAAAGGTTGAAAGGACACTAAAGACTTTAAATGAGCCGTGGAACGTATTGTAACAAGAGTTGCATCATGTCCCGGACGATTACATCAGAACACTGCATGATAGTTCCCACGATCAGTGTATGCTAATAGCATACTATTTACTGATATAAATATTGTATTAGTTGTAAACATTTATGGGACAATATAGTTACTTATATTACGGTAACACATTTCCTCTTAAATTTCGTTTTTATAAAATGTATATAGGTGCCTCTTTTTTTGCACAGTAGTGTATATTTGGATGGATATTAATGTAATGGGCAGATCTATTTATGCGACGGCCATCATTAGTTACGTAGAAATCGCTGTCAACTTCCAAACGTTTTATTAAATCAGCAAGCTAGTACCACCGATAATATGATTAGATTCCATTGCCTTATACCGCTAATTGTTTATCTGTCGGGTTACCAAGTGGACATTTGAGTATATACACCGTCATCAGAAAGTTTGGAAGCAAGTACGATTTTTTTAAACATAAATATTAGTAAGGCTTGGATATGTAAGAACTTTTTAGAAGTAAGAATAATAATCTGGCTCCTTCAAAACTCTAACTTGTCTCCTATTAAGTTGGACTGAAAAGCTAAACAGCGAATACCACAAAATGTCTTTCAGGTGACATAGATACAGGCAGGGACACAATTATTAAGCACCCCCATTTTTTTCAATTATCTTTAAGATAACAATGAACAAACAAAACAAATATTTATTACTAAAAACTAGAAATTCAGTATTTGGTTGGCCTCTCGCGGGCTTTTATGACAGCTTCAATCCTTTTAGTTAAACTGGCTACTAACATATGGCAGGTTGAAGTTGGAATGTCTTCCCATACTCTTTCAAGTATTGCTTTTAATTCTTGTTTGGATTTGCATTTGTGTTCGCATACTTTTCGCTTAATAATAGCCCACAAATGCTCGATCGGATTTAGATCCGGGTTTTGGAGTGGCCATTCCATGATGACAATATTCGCTTCCTAGAACCACGCTAAACTTGCAGCCGCAGTGTGGCATGGTGCATTATCTCGTTGAAACAAAACTTTGTCAGTATTCATTCCGAATAATTTTTCAGTTGAGGGCAGTAAAACTTCATCTAACATGCTGGTGTAGCTCCCCGAGTTCATTCTATCAGTGCACACGAACATCTCTCCAACCCCTGTCGACGTCATACACTACCGCCACCAATCGGCATGGTATTCTTCACCAGGGCTCCGACGCACTAGCATGGCACCAGGTGTACCAAAAATCTGTAATAAACCCCTATCCAGTTAATTCCTTCAACTCTCGTTTAAATTTGTATAAAATGGTTACCTTATACTGAATATAAAACGATTAATTATTTACCTCTATATTACACTCATCTGTCCAAATCACATTCGCCCAGTCCTTATCAGTCCCCGATTTGTGTTTATGAGCCCATGCTAATCGTTTATTTTTATTTACGTCGACAGCCACGGTTTCTTTCTAGCTTTTCTCGATGATAGACCGATTTCTCTAAGACGTCCGCTTACTGTTTTAGGCGATAAATTAACCTGTAGTTGTCGATTTAATGCGCTAGCCTAATCTGCTGTTGCCGTTTGACGTCGATTTTGTAGAGAGTGTCGTTCTAACCACCGGTCCTCCCTATCTGTCGTTTTACGTTTTGGACCTCTTCTCGGTCTTGATTTAGTATCTCCTGTTTCTTGGTAATGCTTTAGAGTTGTTTGTACGCCGCACCGTGAACATTTTAGTTTATTAGTAATCATCACTTGGGATAATCCCTCGGCATCTAGTGTAATAATTTGCCCACGTTGAAACTCAGAAAGTTCTTTAGATTTCGGCATTTTCAGTTACATACACATAAACTAATCACGAATAGATATTTTTATTTGCCAATAACAAACGCACATATAATTTAAAATAAAAATACTGATGTTCACCGGTCACTTTACCGAACTATACTAAGTGTAAAATACAATTAGTTCCGCAAATACAGCAATAAATGGATTAACAATCGTATTTCTCCCAGCAACCTTTCTATTTATACTACGGGTATTTCTAAGAAGCGGCAGGTAAAGACTAATTGTCTGTTAATACCGCTATATTAAAACATCTAAAAGGTGCCTCATATTCGTGTTCCTGGGTGTAACTGTATATTAAACGAGTACCAATTATTTAGAAAGATGTTAATAAGCAGAATTCTCATAATTTTGCGATGCCACAATACGAGGATGGACAGATGAAAAAAATTATAAATTAAGTAATATTTGTAACTATTATTTATACTTTCTAAATAATACGTGATGCTATGTTGTTGTAGTGTCTTACCTAATGAAAATCTGTAAAGCTAGATTAATCTAAAACGATAAATTGATTATCTTTTAAAAACGTCTATACTTCGATATGCATCAAAGATACTGATACGATTGAAGTATTGGCATATATTGGCATTTCTCGGAAGACAGTTTAACTTAAACACAAAAGAAAGTGAATGGACAGTACATTTTTTGATAAGAGTTCCGTATAAGGGGCATTGAGTTAGGGATTTTAACGGAAAGCTTACGTTTTGCTGTGTTTAAATCGGCCTAAAGATTACCAAAACAGATGGAAAATACTGATGAACGGTAAAGTTTGATTTGAATATAGGTGAATAATCTGTTATATAGTATTTACTATCCCATATTTTTTATTTTTGTATACAATATAGGTAAATAGACTAGTTTTGCTTTGTAATACAGTAATTACATACTTATGAAGTGCTCATAGTCTTTTTTTCTGATTGTCATTATACAATACAAGCAACAAGGAAAGGGACAAAAACAATAAAGACAATAATTTTCTAGTGAATGTTATTATTTATTATATCATGCGAAATACATGAAAGCTACAATGAATAAATTAAATTATTACTCCTCTTATCTTTGGGATATTCCATAATTTTTTTCTTGGGATTTTATAGGAAGCTTTCTCTAAATCTAATGATTGGATTTTAAAGTGTTAAATTGAACGAATCTACAATTTAATATTGACTTCCTTATCACTTTCATTACGAATTTATCTTACTGTTTAGGAAGAAAGACAATTTGACACTAGAAGCAAAAAAGGACAAACTCGTATTCGAATCAACACCAGGCAACTACAGCGTCCGTGTCCTAAACGGAAACGATAACGACGCCGGCCAATATGCGTGTTTGTTCAGCGTGGGCGGCAAGTTACTAAATAAGACAATCTTAGCAGCAAGTATGTACTTTTCCTATTTTTTTTTTTTTTTCGTTTAGAAATGCTCTTTTAACGGCTTTTAATTATCCTTGCAATATACTCCCGAAACTAACTATTCATTTTCAGTTGAATTAGTGCGTCTGTTGCAGGCAATATAGACGTCGAAACGCAGGATAATCTAAACGTCGTCGAAGGCGAAAAGCTGCGAATTACCTGCCATGCAACCGGAAAACCCGCCCCGAATATCACATGGCAAATAGGTAAGAATATGCGTTTGTGTCTTATGAAGGCGTGCAATGATGACTTGCGACTAACAAGGGAATGTGTAGAGATTGTAAACGGTGGGGTGCCTTTGAAATACAATAAAAACCCTAGTAAATTGTAATACGAGGGCGACTTGGAATGTTTCCGGAATCGACAAGAAAAACACGGTATTGGGGTGGTTTTTTATTTCTATTTTCATTGTAGTCCCCTCGAAGATCAATACACTTTTCCAAACGGTGCTCCAATATCTTCAAGCCGTCGGAAAAGCAGGATGTTTCGAGGTCTGCAGAATCGCCGTCTGTAGTGATGATGACCTCCTCTTTTGAGGCAAGTCTCTTTCCTCTCCGTGATTTTTTCAGGTTTGGGAATAGGAAAAAGTCGCTGGCGGCTAGGTCCGGTGAATATGGAGGATGAGAGACTAATTCGTACCGCAACTGATTCAATTTGAACACGACGGTGCGGGATGAATAAGGCGGTGCATCGTCGCGGTGGAAAAACACTTTTTTCTGCTACAAACGAGGTCGTTTCTTCTTCAATACCGCATCGAATCGGGTCAATAAATCGCTGTAGTATTGCCCCGTGATCATCCTTCCCTTCTGCATATCGTCGATGAGGATCACACCTTGGAAATCCCAAAGAATGGTCGTCATGGCCTTTCCGGCCGATGGAACGGTCTTTGCTCTCTTCGGAGCCGATTCGCCCGGAAAGTCCACTGCTTCGACTGTTCCTTGGTTTCCGATATTTAGTGGTGGATCCAAGTCTCATCCACGGTTATGAAACGCATGAAGAAATCCCTTGGATAGCGTTGGATCATGGCTAGACATTCCTCCGAAACGGTCACCCGATTTCGTTTTTGTTCCGGTGTGAGCAAACGCGTTACCCATCGCGCTGAAAGCTTTTTTATACCCATTGTGTAGGGTACGGCCAACGCGTTCTTCTGAGATGCCTGCTGTCTCTGCTATCTCTTTCAGCTTTAATCGGCGATCGGCTGACACGACATCATGAACCTTGTCAACCATTTCATCGTTGGTAGCGGTGTTTGGGCGTCCACTGCGTGGTTCGTCACTTGTGCTTGTGCGGCCACGTTAGAACTCGCTCACCCAGAAGCTGATGGTCGAATATAATGGAGTACATCCATCATGAACCTTTAGCAAAATGTTTCGAATTTCCGTGGCCGTTTTCCCGGCCATCCAGATGTGTTTTATCACTGCACGATTTTCGATTTTATCCATTTTTGTGAATTCGCCTGACTTGCTACACAAAACACGCTCTTAAACAACTATTCACAGTCTGAAATTTTGAGTTGCCATAAAGAAAGTTGCCTTTGCCGACCAATGAATCCATTTCAACCTTCGTGCGCCATCTTTTGCCGATTTCGGAAACATTTCGGGTCGCCCATGGATGCGGAATGTGAAGTTCGGTTGGTTAGTAAAAAACATGAAAATGTTACAGAAACAAACGAAACTAAAAACGAAATGCAATTTTATTGTATGTACAAGTAAAAAAGACTAAAATAAACCTTCTTTGATGTTAATCACCGCTTGAACTATTCCAGGCATTCCTTCGCCAAATTTTGTTAAAGCGGTTTGTGGAATATTATTCCATTCATGTTGCAGAATATTCCGTAAATGTTCTTGTGAAGTTGGGCATATTTTTCAGATCTTCCTGTCCAGTTTATTCCACAACAACCCTATATTGTACAAATCTGCGCTTTGTGGGGGCCATCTCATTACTTTCAGGGTGTGCTGTTCTTCTTGCTCCTTTAGATAGTTGTTACTTACTGACCCAGTGTGTTTTGAGTCAATTTTATGCATGAATGTAAAGTTGCGGCCTATTATGCGCGATCCTGATGGCACTGCATGATTCTAGAGTATTGCAAAATCATTTTCCTTCCTCATTACACTTTGCACTCTGCATAAGTGTCCCGTCCCAGCAAAGGAGAAACATCCCCACATAACACAGAATTACGCTTTTACTTCACTGTTGGCGCAATACAGTTCGAGATCATTTTTTCGGTTTTAGGTCTTTCGACATATATATATACTCATCGATTTTGCCCAAAAACTTGAAAACTTTGACTCGTCACTCCAAAGCACTTGCTTCCAATTTAGATGAGAACATGTATACGTACGAATATTTCGACTGTAAATAATTTTTTAAGTCTAATAAAATTAGATCTTTCCATTTTACATACTTCTGTAATTTATTTCATGGAAATCCTGTATAGTCGCTGATTATTGAATTAGTAACATGTTTTTTTTTTTGACACTTCACTCACTATACAGCAATAGAACAAATGTATCATAAAAAAGCTGTAAAAATATTCAGTATTTCCGACTTCGTCTTAGGTAACGAAATTTACACCAATTCGAGCGGAAACGTTAAGCTTCAGGAGGATCCCGAGAAGAAGATTCCCAACGCCATCCTGATCATCGAGAAGGTGAACATGACCAATCGAGGCACTTACACGTGCAGGGGCTATTCGTCGATTATAGACAAGACCGTAGAGGACCATACGTTGGTTAGGATAAAAGGCGAGTTCACGATTCCTCGGTATTCTATCGTTATTTCTTGGTTCGGTGGGCGTATTTCTCTCATAGTAAGCATGTTTTCCGTTTTCAGATAGGTACGCCGCCCTCTGGCCGTTCCTTGGCATCTGCTTGGAAGTATTCGTCTTGTGCGCGATAATATTGATATACGAAAAGAAACGAAACAAGACCGAATTGGAGGAGAGTGATACTGACCAGAGTCCAGATCAGTAAGTACACTATCGCCTGTAAATTTGATACCATTTATTGAAAAATAATAAAATGCTACGAAGCCAATATCACTTGCTCCATCACTGACTCATACACAATAAAAAAATATTATAAATGTTCACTGGTCACTTTACCGAACTATACTAAGTGTCAAGTACAATTAGTTCCGAAAATACAGCAATAAATGGATTAATAATGGTACTTCTCCCAGCAACCCTTCTATTTATACTACGGGTATTTCTAAGAAGCGGCAGGTAAAGACTAATTGTCTGTTAATACCGCTATATTAAAACATCTAAAAGGTGCCTCATATTCATATCCCTGGGTGTATATCTTGCTTATTTTGTTATCGTGTTGTTTTCTTTTTTACAGGAAAAATACGCCGGACCATGGAAAGGAATCGAACCTAAGACACAGACAGTGAGAAAAAAAACGCCTTTGAATAAATCATTAATGTAGGTAACTTAGAAATTATTAAATGCTACAAATCTACCATAAAAAGGTAACACACCATGTATTATATAGTGTATCAAAAAGAAGACTTAAATTATTCGATTCTGGCTTTGTGTATAAAAAAAATGAAACAAGCGAACACGAGCAAAAGGAAACTACGACTAAATTTTTATTCGGATTGTTCATAAGCGTAATTCGATGAACTATATTCTTCTATGTAATAAATAAATCGAACGGTAAATATTTCATCATTTCACGATCGAAATTCCCTTTTATAATACACCATATATATCTATCCCGATATCATTACTACTAGGAATCCAGTCCCCGTTTACATGGAAGAATAAGCAAAATACATCTATAATAAAAAAACTCTCATGTACATAGATAAAAAACACGCAATTCTTGAGTGTATATAATATACATAAATATAAATTGTTATAAAATTGCTACGTTTTACTATACATGATATATGTAGTACGTGGACTGTTGTTATTATTTTTTCATTTCGTTTTTGCATTGTACATTTTTAAATGAACTCCAAAGATATACGGGAGGGATCGAATTAATTGCGCACCTTCAAAATTGTACCGTTTAATTAAACATCTTATTCGTTATACGGGGTGTTATGGAAGTACGTTGTTTAACGTCGATGGTGTATTCTACGGTTAAAAATCGACGAAAAACTACCAATAAATATCGGGTCCAAAATTAACGGTTACGAAGTTACGTCCGTTTAAACCAGGAAACTTATGAGTTTGATGCGCGTCACGTTTACGCTATGTTACATTAATTACAGTGTACTAGTATTCGGAATATCTTTCTAGAGATAGTCAAACTCTTATACGAATAAAATAAACTATTGATATAACATTCTTTGCGAGAGAGATGGTTGAAGGAGTCAATCTAATTTATTGCTGTTAACTGTGAATCAACACCTTGATCCACTAAATTATATGCTTTCGAAATAAGTAAAAGTTCCAAAGAAACACTGGAAATAACTCGGCCTTTTTAATAAACAGAAGACTGTAATTTATGGCGAAATTAAAACAAAATAGCTGGATTCCAAAACAAAATTAATATATTTGGAAAATTTAAAACTGACGCCATTGCTATCGTTATCTATCACAACTGCGATCATAGAATTGTCTTGTCCAATGTCTGAACCGATGTTTTGTTTATGAATCGTAGGTAGATAATCCCAAATCTCATCATCTGTAGTTAATTTTCGATTAATCCTAGAATGACAACGTAAAATATTATTAGATTAACAGTAACGCGGAGTCCTATTCCGAGTTACATGAAGAGTGATGTAACTCAATTGAGAGAAGAAAGAATGTTCTTCGTGATAACAAACAATATTATATCCTCTTGAGAGCCAGTTATGTTTTTCGTTGGATGGAAGGATTATACTCCAAAGTATAATAGAAAATACATAAACAACTTTTTTAAGTAACTTTATTTTTTCTTCTAGTTGCGGAACCACCATTTTGTTCCGAGATGCATGTATCTGGGTCATAGTTCTGTCTGAAGTTAAATGTCTTGCAGATAGTATACGAGGTTTCATGATTGTTCCCATACAATACAGTTCTTGTTGATCAAGATATTGCAGAAGGCGTATTGTCATGAATTATCTATCATAGGAGACATGAGTTCTAGGAAATAGCGTCTTTACATCAATTTTTTAATCCACTACGACTCCATTGGAAACGGCACAAGTAAAATATCTTCTCTTTCCATGACAGAACGTACCTTGCAAAATCTGTCA
The DNA here is from genome assembly GCA_023509865.1 of Trypoxylus dichotomus. Taxonomy (NCBI): domain Eukaryota; kingdom Metazoa; phylum Arthropoda; class Insecta; order Coleoptera; family Scarabaeidae; genus Trypoxylus; species Trypoxylus dichotomus. Next base: position 53,877,696 of record CM042075.1, read on the forward strand.
GACTTGCATGCGATGCTACCTATCAACTACAATTTTCAAGTTATTTTCTATGGCAAAAAACCTATCCTGAGCTATGACATCTCCAATAGGTGCAAGTTTTGTTGTTTTTGCCAAATACATTCTGGTTTTTAGATATTTGGACAAGACATAAGGCATCTCATCATTAAGCGCCAATCTAAGTAATACTTCTTTTAGTTCATTTATATTTGCTATTTCGCCAGTAAGAAGTATTTGAATGAAACCCACTTGATCTCCGACGTAACAAACTATAGATAATCCATTAGTAACGGTTAAATATTCCTAACATTTCTGACTAGAAAGAAACCAAGCCAATATTTGACTGTTGGCTTTTATACCCTTGGGTGTCATATCGTCTTATATACGTCTTCATTGTATTTCTGTCTTCATATTTAAACAGTTTTTTTTTTTTGAAAGCTACTAAGACAAAATTTGTAATGACAGTAAGTATCGTTGCATACAGTATTTTAGGTTGCAATAATGTTTGCAACAATAAAATATCCTAACCTATCTAATTTTATTTCTCACTTTATTTTTGAGTATTACTTACCACATTGTTAAATGGTATGCATAAGTAAAAGAAGTTACGTGGGTTTCATTTTTAAGTAAATGCTTATTTTCCAAGTAGCAGTTTTATTTGCTACTTCTTTTGAATCCTCTCTTGGGCCAATATAATGTTTTTTTTAATGTTCCCCCACTTCTGCTTTGAATTTATACAGTAAAGTTATCAAGATCCGTTCCACTCCCTTTATGGCATGTATTACCTCTTATAATTTCTTGTAAGAAGTCATCTTCATAAAGCACGCAAGATGTAATGGGAGCGATAACGTTACGTCATATGCGAATCGATCTAACCTCTACATTTGTTAATAAAATCGACAAAAAACGATATCTTACCACTATAGTCATTACTAGTATGTGCTGAGCTAAAGTATAAAAATTTTAAAGCACATTTGATCTGTATTAATTATAATACCGATAATTAAATATGGATGGCGCTGTACACGATACCATTTTACCATTCGAGAGTTAAAATCACGTAACTTAAAGCAATGCAGACGTTTTTGAGGTAGTGGTATTAGTTGGCAGCTTTTAAGTAAGTGCCTATATATGTCTACCTAACACCAACTTATAATTGTTATTGTTACCTACTCCAGTGTTGTCACATGTAAGTATGATGATTTAATACATTCAAAAAAGTAATTTAAGATAAAAGTACCTGGTAGAGACGCACAGTTAATCGGCAATATTGTTTTCTAATGTATGCTAACCTGTTTAGGAATTCCTTAATTCAATTTTTTGTTTAGTCGCTCTTTGTAAACTAATCAAATTCCCCTAAACAGTAACGTGTAACTATTATATGCGATATAATAACGGTGCACAATTAACTTGAATCCAATCCCTGTATTGCAGATCACCTTTCCTAGACGTAGGTGTATAATGTATAATAGAAAGTATATTACAGTATAGTTATACAGAAGATAATAATGTTAATATTATGCAAATTGTTAAATGCGATCTGTGAAGACTTACCTTTTAAAATATAGAGGTCATCGCCCTTATAAAACAGCATAACGTTTGAAATTCTAATAATGTACTTATATGATGATTATTATTAATTACTATAAATCTAATATATAAAGTATAGTAGGGATCGTTATTAATTACGCTAAAATTGTATGACGTAGCCTTCGTATGTTTAAAAAAAGAGGAAGAAATTGTTTCTGTTTCGATTTTGGCGTTTTTTTCGTTCGATAATAAAGCGACACTGTTATATGTACGTAATTTCTGTTATACAATATCTAAAAAAAAGTAATCTAAATGCACTCAGATTTTGATGTATAATAGCGTTATTGTTTGAAATAAAGGTCTTTTATATATAGACATGTGTTTTATTTCTATCTTGTAGAATCTACATGGAATCGAGTAGGTGTAAGATTTGGCAACACTGTAATTTATTTTCAAATAAAAGAAAAACAAATTGACAGTTTGACGGTTGTACTAACTGTCAAGATCATAAGAGAAAAGATCTACGTCATCAACAAATCAATATACGGCACATAACGAAGTGTCAAACTACAAGGTTAATGTCATTTTCAACTTTAATTCCTGTACATTTTTATAAATAAAGACAATCAAAAAATGTAAATGTTGCAAGTGGTTACAAATCACATATAAAATGTAAATAACCTATTTATATAACATTCGACAACCTTTTATAGGTTAATATTTTAAATATGGAGTGCTTAGAAGTTGGTCCCCGGATGAACGAGGCACTTTATGATAGTTATGTGTTATATTTGGTTATGTACAGTGTATAATGAAATATAAAGTTTTGAATAATTTATCTGGTTTTCTTTCGGTCATTACCTGCCCCATACTGTAAGATAACATTAATCAAATTACGTCTCAGTACAGTTGCTTACGGGGTGCATATTGTTGGCAAATCATTTTTGTTGTATCTCTATCTTTGTTCTGTACATTATTGAACCCACGGGGTTAGTAGAACGTCTGTCTTACCGATATGTACGCCTTCACTTTCGACCATCAGTTTCTGGGTGAGCGAGTTCAAACGTGGCCGCACAAGCATAAGTGACGAACCACACAGTGGACGCCCAAAAACCGTTACCAACGATGAAATGGTCGACAAGATTAATGATGTCGTGTTAGTCGATCGCTGACTGAAGCTGAAAGAGGTAGCACAGACAACAGGCATCTCACAAGAACACGTTGGCCATATCCTACACGAAATTTTGGGTATAAAAAAAGCTTTGGGTGCGATGGATACCGCGTTTGTTTGCACCGGAGCAAAAACGAAGCCTACAGGCTTGCAAGCAGGACCAAGTGTACTAGTATAGAGGTAAACTATATGGAAAAATAAAAAATATAATGTAGTTTTACTGTAAAGGGGTGAGAGATACAGCATAGAGATTCACCCTCGTATATTTCTAGTATAACGAGTGAAAGCGGTTCCTTTCATGTGAATAAAATTGTTGCCAGATGACCAAAGACATCGGTATTTGCTTCTGAAATACAACCACATATTTCTGGCATCTTATTCGTCACGTTCACTTCCTCATGCGTGACGCAGAACGTTTAAAGTAAATCGACAATTTCATTGTGCAAAAAAAGAAAACTAGAAGACTTAAATAATTTCGTAATTCTTTTATTTTCTTTCTTTAAAAAATACCATAGTAATATGTGACAGTATGAGAACAATACTTTTCAATGATAAAGCTGATCTGTAGGGATCGAGTAGGCGAATCTACTTTCTATTCGGACGTAAATCACCTATGCCTTTTTATCTCTATCTTTATAATCTTTTCTGCTTATTTTTACATATACATACATACGTAAGTGTATTTTGTATTATTTAATATTATATATCGATATATTTATTTAACGAAAAAATCGATATGAACTCTATGTAATTTTATACTACCTTATTTAAAGTTACTGATTATTTACGGGTGGTAACATTGAAATTAGTAGTTTATGCCAAGGTAGTAGCACAGAATAACAGAAAGGACAATTTCCAGAATTGCTGTAACATTTTTTTCGTATTGAAAGTAATTTGGGAAAACAACTTCATTGTATTTATCGTATTTATTTACGTTGCCTAACCTTGTCATCTTGTGTACTAGTGTTTGGCAGAATTTACCTTTGAAATACGTCGTAGAGTTTTAAAAGTATTTGAGTTACATTATATCGGAAGTTTTTATTTTAGTTATTTCGTTCTCGTTTTTCTTTTTTATTTCATTGTTTATTTACTTTTTATTTATCCAGACTATAAGACAAAAATGAGTAGTGATGAGTAGTCGAAATCCTCAAAAACTAAAACACGATTTGTTGTTTAATTTCTCTATTACGTTAATTTTTTTGATTTCTTTTAGAAGTTAACAGTGATCGGAAGTCAGGAGTGTATTCCTGGACTGCACCTACCTGAATAATATGAAATTCGATCCAGTAATAATGTACTGTTACCTATTATACATAGTCAGTTGAAACATAATACTTTAATAGAGAAATAATATATAAAAGAATGTTAGATAATCAGAAAAATCAAAAGCACTACTATGATAAGCGTACAAGGAAAGGAACACATAACTTTGTAGTTATTTGTTTGGATTTAAGATGTTAAAACAAGAAACTGGGAGAAAGGTATTATTGTAAAATAATTTCCTACCAGTTCATATTTAATCAAAACACAAACCAATAAAATCTTTAGACGAAATGAGGCGTTCATAGAACCTGCTCAAGAATCTATTTTCTTGAATGATCAGAAATCTGCTACTAGCAAAGCTGACGTAGAAAATAATCGACTTACTACTACAGGTACAAGAAAATCCGAGAGACGTCGAAAGCCCTCTATACGGTTACACTTATAAACATACATATTATATTTAAGAAACAATAGTTATTAATAATTATTTAAGAAGGAAGATGTTAGATAAGGTTTTGTACTTTATCGACGGGACTTGACTAGGGGATTTGATTAATGTAATTATGTTTACTCTATTTTTTAATTCGGAGGAGTGTTTTTAAATTGAAGCGCCAAAAAGTAGGTTAGCTGTTGGTCAATTTTCGGCAAAATTATACTAGCGCTATTTGATATATTGCCGGCCGCAATATTGTTGCAACAACTGATTAATGTTTGGATCGTGTATTTTTCTGAGTGTCTTTGTATTTAATTTTCCTCGTTAAATTTGCGTTATAAGAATAATTACCACAACTTATATAAAATGTGTAATTTGGTGTTATGTTAGATATTGTAATAGTTGCTTATATAGAATACAACATTATCATATCAAATAGAGATTTTGACGTTACAAACTAAACGACTAAATATACAATTACTTTGTCGAATTGCGAATTATATTATTCATTTCAGTCAGGTCCAGGATTATATCCGTAACTTCCGATCTTCGAAAATTGAAATATGCTACTTTATTATTGCTTTATTAGTATAGTACGTTGTAGGTGTGATATAGTAGTAAACATACTTGAATCACTTAGTAATCTTATAAGTTGCATTACGGAAAATTCCAATTATCAATTAATAATTGAGGAAGGGTAATTAGCCGTGATAGTTTCATAAATAAGGGCTTCAAGTGTTTTACGAAGACAAGCGATTTGAACGTTCAGTTTTTCTATAAGACAATGATCATCGTAAATTGGACTATTTACGATGTGCAGACTATAAATCGGAACAAAGCGTCGGAGCACGGTGTCTGCTATATTTTTTATTTTGAACACTTCTCAATAATCAACTTTTACTATTTATAATCAAGAATATAGATATAATTTTCTTTAAATGTTATTGTTGTTACCAAAATAAAAGCAAAGTCGTATCATTTACCTTACTAACCTTTTTCAAGCATGTTGCTTACAAATTAATGGATTAAATTATAATTACAATTTTGTTGCTTGAATTTCCTACCATTTGATTATTTTCAATATGCTAGCTAATTAACTTCACTTCATATTGAAGGTAATAAAATAAGACCGCACAAACATCAAAGAAAGCCGATAAATTTGTCCCTTCTGTTTATGCTGTGGTAACAGAGGATTCAGCAAAAGCATTGCCACGTTTTATAGACCCAGCACATATTGCTCTAGTTGCTTGTTCTAGAAGAAAAGGACGCTGTTCTAAAAGAAAATGGCAGGTCCAGGAATATGCGGAACGTATTAAATATCTTTGAATCAAAATCATGTGTTAATATGAAATACAATGTTAAATAGAATTTCAAATAAACGTGCAATTGTATATTATTCATCTTCAAATTTCTTATCCTAAACAATTTAATAACTTGCTCCATTTTGTTAACATCTCTCGTAGTTTTTCTTATCAGTTAGATATTGACTACCTACTTGCAAGCTGATTTGGTTGCCTACGTTTCTTTCTGTTTCCAACTTATTTACAGTATCATGGTAGGCGTGTCTGTGGTATATCCGGCTTGTAAATTCGTCATATCATCACGATTGCATATAATTTCGCTTTTGTGAGTATTAACATTTGTAATTTTTTTAATCTAATTATCATATCGATATATTCTAGAGCTTAGACAAATTAAGAAAATGATGATTATATGGTATTCAGCATTTAGCTGGATAACATTTAGGTTGTAAGATTGTTTGCAAACGTTTTAACCCATTTTTGGCCCAATGGTGCGTCAATAAGAAAATGAATTTAATTTTTTTTACATATACATAAACAACTCGCCAAATGTTGCTGTTCCTCTCAAGGGTAGTTGCGCGGTGGACAGATTGTACGTAGGAAGGGAGAGCTCATTTCTTTAGCAACCGTAATAGTGTTCGCAACGACGGTACAGTCTAAGGCAAAAGTACTCAGCGATTTCATGCAAAAATAGTGTAAAGTGTCGTGTATTTTAGTATGGAATTTAAAAGTAAAATAAAAAATAATGCTGATTCACTTATGTAGGTTTTAATGTTTATTCATACTTTAACTGTCTGTAATTATAATGGATTTTTTCCAGGTGTTAGAGGCATAGACTAGAGAAGTAATATGTTGTGTATTTAAATTTATGAATAAAGAAGGGAATGATGAGGCACTGATCCTTCCTTTAACGAGGATAATGTATTTATATTATACAATGAATAAGCGAAACGTAAAGTAATAAATATTCGTATATGTTGTTTTATTTTATTGTTTAGATACAAGAACATGTGTCATCAGCGTGTGGTGTTAGTATCCGAATATCCATAAAAATTATAAAGGAGTGAGAACAAATAGGACAAAGCTTCGACACACCAAATAAGAAACGGCTACGGAAAAGAACGAAAATTGACTTTTAAGCATTTAAAGAAGAACAACACGTAATTTTTATGTAATCGAAAAAAAGTTCCCACATTGAAATGCATCCATAAAAAGTTTGTCGACGATGCAGGGTATCAAAGATGCCCTGAAAATTTGGGAAAAGTCATGAGGAAGGTAAGATTTCGTTGGCGAAAAATTAAGACAAATAGAAAACTATTGGTTGAACGTCACGATATCTGCAATTTAAAAAGCAGTTTTTTGAAAAACTTCCACCAGTGCAGAGAGCAAACGCGTCCTACTGCATACATGGATGAAGCATGTACACACTCATCACATACCCATAATAACAGTTGGAACGGTGAATCTAATAAAGGTTTGCTTAAAGCAACATCTAAAGAGGTTTAATTAGTGTTCACGTTGG